>VMDO01013246.1:32942-44607 GCA_007922755.1 Pedetes capensis
TTTTTTTTTTTTTTTTTTTTTTTTTTTTTTTTTTTTTTTTTTTTTTTTTTTTTTTTTTTTGGTTTTTAGTGATACTTGGGTGTTTGAATCCAGGGCCTCATGCATGCTTTTGCAAGCATTCTACCATTTGAGCCCCACCCCCAACCCATGTTACAGAAGCTGCCTCTGGACGCAAAGTTGCCATCCTCCTGCCTCAGCATCTTATAGTGGTGAGACTACTGGGGTGTGCCTCCATCCCTGATTATTGTTTGTTTTCTTCTATAGGTATGCAAACCCTGGTTCTCAAGATTCTGAATATGTATATTCAACTATAAGCCAAAAACATTTTATTTTATTCCTCATATGCTGATGTGATAAATTAAATATCTAAGAATATAGAATAAAGTTTGTAAATATGAATTTGGTCATCTTTTCCATTGATCTCTGTATTTACAGCTCTGCATTGTGATCTCCATTGTTTTTTCAACTTTCTGAATCTTCTGTTGACATAGTAATACACCATTTTTTTGAGTTATTATGGGTATTAAATGAGAAAATACATTCAAACATACCTGTTCACAGTGTCATATTTCGTGGAACCAAAAAAGCTACCAAAGAGAATAGGCAAACAAATATAAAGCCATTATGTAACTCAGAAACAAAAATGCAAAGCACTTTAAGAGAATTCCCAATATATTATTTCATTTAAATGGCGAGGAGAGAAAGAGAAAGAGATTAGAATGAATTTCAACACAAACTTCCAAAGATGTGATACTGTATGTTTACAAATAATCCAAAAACTTCATAGTTTCCTTCTTTCTATTGTTGCTATTCACTCTTATTACATTTTCCTCCTCACCACACACTGAGACACACCTACAGTCTAGTTCATCATGATGCAATCAGTGTGGGCTTTTAAAAATAAGATCTGGAATGCTCACATCTCTTATATATTCTAGTGATTACCATTTCTATTCAGGGTGGGGGTATGGTCAAGGAAGAGGGAAAATAATATCTGCAACTTAAAATTACTTAGAAGACTTGGCTTATTCATTTACTTTTCATTTTCATGATTTGTCCTTTGTTTTACAGGAACAATGGCTTTTTCTTTGTTTCCAAGACATGTCACACCCATTCTCTCTACAGGGTCTGTAAACATGTCCAGTAGGGAACATTCCCTCCATGGTTCTCAGTAGAATTGGTCCACTATCATCCTTCAGATCTGGGTTTAGTTGGCACTTTCTATGAACTCTATTTAAGCAAATTTATTCCAGTTACTGTCAATTTATATTTTTGTATTTATTCACATTTTACCATCTATAATTAGTTAAAATTTCATTCATATTTGTTTTTACATCCTTCTTATAGGAATATAAGAACCATCACTTCTGCCTTATTAATTGCAGAGCTTAGAATAATTTTTAAACACAGAAGAGAGATATTTATAGCATTAATTTTGTTGCTGAAATCCATTCATCTCTAGTTTTTCACCAGAGAGATAAAAATTGAGTGACCTTGAGTATATGATGAAAAGAGAAAAAAAAAAAAGAATGAATCTCAATGTTCATATTCATTCCAGGAAAAACAATAAAATGAATAAAATATGTTCAATCCAAAGTTGCATTCTATCCTGGAGCCATGGTACATGCCTGTCTCAGAACTCAAGAGCTTGAGTCAGGGTCAGGAGTTTGAAGTTAGAGGCAGCTTGGATAATTCAGCAAGACTCTGTCTCGAAATTTAAACAGTGGCCAGGTGTGCAACTTAGTTGTACGGTCCTTGCCTAGCGCTTATGAGGACTTGTATTGAATATCCCAGAAATGGTTTGCATTCTGTGTAAATATCATGATGGTATTTCCAATAAAATTTCAGTTCAGTGTAAATTTACCCTCATTTAATGTATGCTTGGTGACCTAAGATTGTAAAATTTTATAATTTAAATACATTTATGCTCTAAATTCTTACCATTAGTGTCCAAATACTTAAATTCTCGTAGCAATTGAGCATTTTGCTTTGCAAAAGAGAGAAGAAAATTCAGCAGTTGGTCATATCCATTCTTCTCAGAAACATGATTTCTTTCTTAACATATTCTGTTGATTAAACTACAAGTGGTTTAATCAAGAAATTAATTCAGATAAGGGGCTTTTCATACAAAATATATAAAATTATTTCATTAGAATGAAGTACCTTGAGTTTTTGTTCTTTAAAGGGTTAAAGTTTAATAAATAATATTTATCAAAGTGAATTAAGTTCTTTGTGTTCTGTTGTTCAGATTCATGGCCATGAGCTTTCTAGATAGACAAGGACTTTATCCTCCCTCTATGGTTACCATCCTAGATGAATCTGTCTGTCATGTCTTTTAATTTAAACAGGCAACATTGAGGATTCTTAACAATACCTGTGACCCCTGAGAAACAGGATATATAGCAGCCCATTAATTAGTTGTTGGAAGTGAAGGGATATGGCATATTGAATATCACGCCTCTCTGCTCTGTTGCACAGCACACCCACACCACATTGTCCATTTATATTTCTGAAGACTACCAAAGAGCCAATACCCTTGAGAAACTCCACAAGTTATAGCAAGTTTGATTGATGTACATTAGGCAGTCAATGACTTGTTCTATCTGGAGTATTTGCCTTTCTGCATGAAGGAAAGATGGTCAAAATATGTATCAGACCTCAAATCAAATTAAAGCCCTGAAGATTTCAATGCCGTGCTGCTTTTTGTTTCATACATAAATTTACATAAAATTGAGTTACTTAAGATTTCATATCTGTTTCAATTTTCCTTCCATTCTAGACAATCTCTAATGAAAAGTGGTTTCATAGAACAGTGCCTTAATTGTTTGAGGACGGTAACACAATCAACTCAGCTTTCTAATTTAAGTTCAGCAGACACTATTGTTCTTTGTGAATATCTTCCCTAGTTATAAATTTATAAATTATTAACATTCATAGTCACTATAAGAAACATGAACATAAAGAGTGTTGTCAGGAGGCAGAAAGATGACAACTGAAAGGTCTGGCCTTTCCTTTAATATTGCTACTGATCATTTGACCTTTAATGAAAGAAATTTTCCTTCCAAATTATGATAAGACTCTGAGCACTTTGAAAAGCAGCATTTTTAAGTTTCATTATTTTGTTATAATACAATATCATTGAGCATATATTTGTCAAGTGAGTATTTTATAATACTATGAATAGTCCAAGTTATTAGAGATACAAAAAGTTTGGGTGTAAGTTAGTTTCTGAAGTATAAAAGAAGGTCATGTGATTAGTCTAGTGACCTACATCATAAAAACCTAGACATGTGGCATTTCTAGGAAAATTGACTACCACTCTTAAGATGTACTATTTATGACTCCACAATTAAATAATTCTTATACATATAAATATATATTATTTTCTTTTTAAAAATTTTATTAGCAATTTTAATGTACAACTTAATGGGTCTCATTATGATATTTCTATACATGCATTTCATTGTACATTGCTCATATTAACTTCCCTCTTACCCTATACATAGATAGGTAAGTATGCCTTTTGCTCTGTATGTTTTATACTATTCTACTATATTAAGAATGTATACACTTGGTTGAAGTTTAAGGAAATCCCCTTTGGGGGTGGTTTTGTATAAGAAATTCACAATTTTTGTATGTGATAAATCTCTATTTGGTATTAGGGATTAAGATCTACTGTTCAAATTCTCAGATCTCTCATGAATTCATTTTTGCATTCTTTCTTATGATTACATATGACTTCATTATGATACTGTAATATAATTCTTTATGTAAACCATATTGGGCTGTGGTTTAGAACAAGTGATGAGCACTGCTCTGCAGTTCCTGAGGACCAAGGTTCTATCCCCACCACCGCAACAATGGTAGAAAGATGTGACAATGCACTCCCCAAAACAATCTCAAAACAATCAGCTATTAAAAACCCTATGAGTTGGATCTGACCTAATGGCACCTAAAAACAACAGCAACCCTACAAATATATTATACAGCTAGTTTTTCCCTAATAATAGCGATACACACTGAATTTTTCATTTTGATATTTTGAGCCACCATATGCATTTCTTTTGATTATATGCATATACATGCCTTTTTTCTATTGAAACATAACCTATGGGGCCAAATGTATTTTTATTATTATTCAAAAGGGTTAGTCTTATGTGTAGTTAGCTCATTATATGTTTCATTCCTTTCTATCCTTCAGCTGAACTGAATAAAAGATGTTCAGAAAGATGAATCTTAAAAAGCAGAATAAGTAATCTTTTCAAGGGAATGGAATTCAGCTCACACTTCACTACAAACTCTGGACCAGACAGTATAGCATCCTAATTTCAAACTACTAAAAATAATACCTCTCAAATATGTTCAGAATTAAAAGACTTGTTAATATATTTCAACCATTTAAAACCAGCTACTGTTCAGATGTCTGCAGCCATACCATTGTGTCATCTGATCTTGTTAGATCCCAGAAGCTAATCAGGATTGGACCGGCTAGTACTTGGGTGGGAGATCACCTGGGAAAACCAGACCCTGTAGGCTTGGGAGAAGGACCCAGCAACCCACTCCCAAAAAACAACCTGCCACTGAAAACCCTATGAATAGCAGAGAAGTACTGATAACAGTGTTTCATGTGTCGTACATAGGGTGGCTATGAATTGGACACCAACTTGATGGCACTTAAGAACAATAATTGTTCAGATGAACAAGAGAAGTAACTTAATTAATGGTGAGGAGAGAGGGCCAGGGAGCAAGAACAAAACCAATTAAACAAGCTAACTCCCCCTCAAAACAAAAAATGGTTACCTATACTTGAGGTTTACAGGTTTAACATTTTTTTTTCTAAAAACTACCATTCTTGAACATCTGTGCCACCTTTCTCATTGATTAGCCATATGATACAAAAATAAAGCAACAGACCACTCTGTACTTAATATTCTCAAACATTGTGTCTTTATTTCCTGCTAGATGTGAATGTCCTCTAAACCAGATATTATATTCTATTTACTTTTGTAGGTCTTTAGCTTAGCAAAACATTTTACACTTTGAATGCAGATGGAAAAAATGGAAACAAAAATGAAAGAAGGGTATAAGTAAAGGGGCAGTAAGGATGAAAAAGGAGGAAAATTTTGTCACTATAGCCTAAGCACTGTACATAACTATTGTGAAGACTGAAATGATATAATAAATGCAAAATGACTGCAAAAATCATTATAGTAAGTGTCAATATTTGTTAATTTTTGCTCTGTGCCAAGTACTACATAAATTTAAATTTCCTCCTTAAAGTAAGGACAGGTTTATTTTGCCTCATGGTTTCAGGACACTTGCCTCTATTGCTTTGAGAACTTTTGAGTTGTTTTTTGTTTTGTTTTGTTTTGTTTTTTTGTTTTGGTGAGGCAGAATATCATGGCAAGAGATTATTGTAGAAAATGTTGCTTACTTCATGTTTCTGAAAAGCAAAGAGAGAGAGGAAGAGGAGATGAAGTAAAGGGAGAGAGGACCAGCGATCAGGGTACCAATGCCCCTTCAACTGGTCTGGGTGCAATGAACCAACTTCTTTCCATTAGGCCTCACATCGTAAAGGTTCCACTAACTCCCAATAGCACTACAGGCTAACAAACAGATCTTTATCATTATGAGACTTTGGGAGACATTTAATATCCAAACCATAACAGTCTCCATTTTACAGATGAGGAAATTGAATCACTAGGAGGAATAGTAAACTTCCTAAGATCACCCAGCTAAGAAGTGATAGAAATAATTTTTTACCCCAGTCAACAGCTAAAGAACACATTATTCTAACACTTACTTTAAAATTATTTTGTTGTCTGATTGAAATCTTAGGAAAATTACCTACCTAAATTAGTAAAGATGAAAAACAAGTCACTAAGGTGGGAATTCATTAAATTTATGCCTACTCATTCTTGTACCTTTCCATGTTTCAAAAAGAAAGTGATAAAGCAAACAATGAAGGGGAAAAAAAGAGAAAGGGGAAAATTAGACATCTTCCTTCTGAGATCAAATTCATGAACTGTCTGTGATTTCAGGTATTTCTGATCATAACAGTATCCCAGCTGTCAAATTTGTATCATTAATCTTCTGATTTATTAAATCTTGCATCAATTCTCATTTTTTGTAGACACCTCAATCACTTTTTTCTGGAATATGTTCAAAATAATTCATTTTGTAGTAAACTTTCCTTCAAAGAGTCTATTTTCAATTCATCATAAGAAAAAATTCAGCATACAAAATAAAATAAAAACCAATCTCCAACATAACTAGCTTTTTCATTTACCTATTGAAGGTCATTTTATTAAACTTGATGATGTATCTTTAACAAAAATATAAAATAAAAATCTCTCAATGTCTCTAGGCCTCACCTGCACCTGTAGAAGGTTGTAGATGTTGTCTCCACAGACATTACAGGAAAAAGCTATAGCTTTTCCTCCAAAAAAATCTTAAATGAAAAAATCTTACATTATGGAATATATAATTCCCACTGCATATATAAATTATAACTTTGTAGTGAATTTTTGCAAGTCCAATTAAGATATAGATAATTAGACAACCATTCTCTGTGTGTGTATATGTGTATATATGTGTGTATATATATGTATATGTACATATATATGTATATATGTACATATACATATATACACACATATATGTATGTATGTATGTGTATATATATATATATATATATATATGCACACACACATATACACATATACACACACTCTCTGAGGACCTGGATTCAATCTCCAGTATTGCAAAAATGGGAGAAGGACATGGCAATCTACTCCCAAAGCAATCCTAAAACCATCAGACTTTAAAGCCCTATGAGAATCCCTATGAGTCAGACTCTTCTCTAGGACACTTAACAACAACAAGTACATATATGTGTACAAATAAACAATTTCAAATGAAATTGAAATCCCCTTTGTGTCCTTGACCAACCTGCGTCCCTTACTTTCATCCTAAAGTGGGATCATGTTATTGAATCTGAACTTTAAATTCCCATTTTTAAAAATATATTTTCATATGTTTATAAATTATATGGCATAGTTTTTAATTTTTACAGTTTTATGAATTTTATTGAACATTTTAACTTATTAAACATTATCAACTATTTTCATATTTTTGAGCATATAAATACATTCAATATTATTCCATTAAGCAATTATATAGGTACATAAATAAGAACCTGATAATCCCTCATTATGATCATCTGCTCACACACCCCTTTCTAAACACTTATCAATTCCTCTACAAGGTGTTTTCTATAACTTTTCTTCCCATACTATCATGTCTTACTTACTTAACTTCATAGTTTGCTCTGATCAGTCCATAGCTCACACTAAGATTATCTATTACTTTTGCTACATTCAGTAGATAAATTTAGATACCATTTCACTAAAATTTTCAACATCATTAAAATAGTTATAACTCATTTCTTCCTGAGAGATGTTTTTTGATCCTCTTCACTATGATTTGTACAAATACCTTGGAGTTTAGAATAGATCTTTAAACATATGTTTCTCTGCTGTTCTTTCTCTTTACTGACAACCACAAATTCTCTATTTGGGGCACTATTACATTAAAAATGTCATTTTTAATTACTTGTTCACAATAGAAATAGCAGCAAACTAAGCCAGATTATAAAAGTAATATCTTAAAAAAACTTAGAATGAAAACTAGAATGATAAAGGAAATATATTAATAATTAGGAAAGAAAAATAGCAGGCATAGGCTTTGGAATATTCAAGGAAATATTGAAAAGAAGGGACTCAACTCCACAGCACCTAACAACAACAACTTATATCCAGGTTCCTATAACTTCCTCAGGCAGTATATAAGAGTTCTTATTTGACTATCAGCTGAAGAAAGTTCAAGTACTTTAAGATAAAATGGTCTGTACAGGGGCAATTGGTTATAATATAAATAAACAGAGACAATAAATAAATGCCTATTTAAAGAAAGGCTCTGAGACATGTGTGTATCTTACAAACTAAAAAACGTCAGACAATTAGAGAAAAGAGAAAGTCCAAATTATTAAACTTCTATTTGTCCCATAAAATCTGAAATAATATAAAGTGGTATGCTCGTGTTTCTGAAAAGAAAGGATTGTGATTTTAAGGCAAAATTCCTAATTATGTTCAGCCAAACAAAAGAGATTTTCTGAATCTATGATTTTGAGTGTGTTTCTTTCATACCTCTCAATAAATATACCTTATTAGAGGAATTTCTCAAGGAGAACAAAGAATTCAGATATACATCTCACAAGTAGATATTAAATATATGCAAATTTGAGACTGATAATACAGCAAAATGGTGGTGTAGAGGAAGAAGGAAATAACATCTTATAAAATTTCTTGCTGCACATTACAGGGAGGTAAAAGGGAGTCTCTTGTTTACTAAAGACATAGATGTGATCATAGAAATACACATAGCTTCATTATTTAGTCAGTAATTTTAAGTTTACTTTTTACTAATATATAAAAATATAAAACATATAGATATTATGTTAAACTCCATGATGTTTTGATATGTTATACAGTATATAATATTTAAGTCATGTGCAGATATATTTAGTAGTTTAGAGGTAACTGAAAGTAACAGGAAAATGTGTCTATATTCCAAATCATGAGACATGATTTAAGTCAAACAAATGTGTCTTTAAGAAACTCACAAATAAGGAAAATTCCAAAAATAACACTACTTCACATTATAAAAATGATGATCTTCTAAATTCATGACTGAAATTATTATTACTTTGATAGAAAACATCAACAAAGCTATCCCAAAGAAAATTAGAGGCCCATTTCATTTAATAATGGAAGAAAAATATAATTATAAATTATCTACAAAACTACCTAAGATTACACTAAAAGTTATAAATATGTAATTTCAATAATGCTTAATCTAAAAGTACATGTTATGATGCATATTAAGATGCATGACAATATAACTTATTGGAATAATATTTTAAAGAAATAAAATTTGTATAGGTCATATCAAAAGATTATGAAATATTATTAGATATAATTAAGACTATATTAATGAGTGAAGCAAATAGTAAAGTCCTTCTGAATTAAGGACTATTATTGGATCCATATGAAATAGCAACATTATTAAATTAATACTCCTGATTTTAACCTTTAACTACACAGATCAGACTTGATTTGATTTGATTTATTTATTTATTTAGTATTATTGGGGCTGGGGATCAAACCCAGGGCCTTGCACATGCTAACCAAGCACTCTAACTCTGAGCTCCACCCAAGCTCCAAATCAGTCAGTTTAAAGAAAAAGCTCATGGAGAATTAAAGGATGTATATTACAGGTAAAGGGTACCATTTCATTTTACTTCATTTCACTTTGTTTCATCTGGTGGTGAGAAGTCTCCTGTGTTGCTCCAGGCTTTCCACTGGAATCACAGCTCCTTCAGTGATCTCTGCCATCACTGGGTTCTACCTATTTCTTTGCACTACCATTCCAGCCCTACCTGGATCCTTTGAACAATGCTTTGTGTCAGAATCCATTCAGGGTATCATAACAAAATACCATAACCTGAGTGGTTTATAAACAACTGAACTTTATTACTTATTGTTCTAGAGCTTGTGAGGTTCTAGATCAAAGAACTAGCAGACTGTCATTTGAGTGTCCACTGCCTGGCCATCACTCCTCTGTGTTCTCACATGATGAGAGGTAACAAGAAGATCTCTGGGAACTCTTTATAAAAGAGTCATTATAAAAGTCATTATACCATTCCCAAAGGTCTAATTGTTTTTCAAAGACTCTTCTCCAAGTCACATCATATTGGGAAAAAGGCTTCAACCTAAGAATTTTATAGGACAAATATAGTAATGCCATAACATTTTCCCCTAGGCACATAAAATTCAAGACCATCTCACATGAAAATTACATTCATTCCATCCCAAAAGTCTCAAAAGTCTTAACTCATTCCAGCATAAACTCATAAATCTAAAGTTCAAAGTCTTATCTAAATATCATCTAAATAAAATATCAGAAAGACTCAATGTACCATTCATTCTGAGGCAAATTCCTCTCCAAGTGTGAGCTTATAAAATCAACCACATTATATGCTTACAAAATACAATGCTGGGACAAGCTTGTTGTTGTTGTTAGGTGCCATGGAATCGGTATCCGACTCATAGCGAACCTACATACAACAGGGGAAACACTATTGTCAGTGCTTCTCTGCTGTTCATAGGATTGATTTCTGGGAGTGGTTTGCAGGGTCCATCTCCCAGGGACAAGCATAGGAGAGACATTTTCATTTCAAATTGGAGAAACAAAAAAGAAGGAAAGAATGATAGGTTCCAAGCAAGTCCAAATCCCAGTCATGAAATTTCAATAACTTTGTTTTTTATTTTGTTTGTTTGTTTGTACTGGGAGTTGAACCCAGGGCCTTGTGCTTGCATGCTTTGCAAGTGCTGCACCATGAGCTGCACCCCCAGCCCATGCTTTTTTTTTTTTTTTTAATTTTCTTGAGACAGGGTTTCACTAAATTACACAGACTGCCTCTGGTCTAGAACATTCAATCCTTCTGCCTCAGCCTCCCAACACGCTAGGATTATGGGCGTGCACCACTGTGTCAGGCTAAATTTCAACAAATCTTAAGTCTTAATCCTATCATGTCTCAATGTTCTGTCTTTCAGACCCACAGGGCAGAAGTGTCACCTTGTTGTGCCACTGTAGTGAATGAGTTCTTGCCTTTCGGACACACTATGGTGAATACTTCAACTTGGCCAGTCAAGGTTTGATCCTCAAGGCTCCCTGGGATCTTGCCTGTACAGGTTTGCATGGTTCCTCTTCCACAGCTAAGCTGGACATTGACCAAGTGTGGGGTCGCTGCAGTGACTATATCTCCTTAGACATTCTCTACCTAGATATCACTCCTCTAGGCCAGGATTTTATGCTCTTGATTTTCCCAAGTGCTAGCCCCTGACTGCACCTTTCCCAGGCATCACTAGGAGAAGGCACCCCCACCTCCTACCCTGCCCAGTTTTGCCAAACATAAGTGTTTTCCATTATGGGGCCCGCAGGAATCCCACATACAGCAGCAGAGAAGCACAGATCCAGAATTCAGGGGACTACATCCAGGAGGTAAGGAGGCATCTAGACTGCTATACTGAACTCCCTCATGTGTCAGAGAACCTGTGCTGAAACCAATGTGACATGTTTGAATTGTCTTTGTGTCATTCTTTTATTTTTTTGGACAATATAGGTGTTAGCTACTTTTGAGATAGCTAATTTAATTATCAAAGGGTCAGTTGGCTACACACTGTTCCTTCACAAATAAGTTTGTTCATTCTTTTCAGTATAGGTTGTTGTTGTTAGGTGCCGTTGAGTTGGTGTCTGACTCATATTGATCCTATGTACAACAGGAAAAACAGTATTGTTCCTGCTTCTTGGCTACTCATAGGGTCTTCAATGACAGATTGTTTTGGGGGAGTGGATTGCTGGGTCCTTCTTCCAAGCCTACAGCACCTGGTGCTCCCAGGTGGTCTCCCATCCAAGTACTAACCAGATCCGACCCTGCTTAGCTTCTGAGAGCTGACAGGATGGGACACAACTGTGGCATGGCTGTTGTGGCCACTGATCATGTCATATTTATTCCAAATATTATGGTTTAATGAATAATTCT
>VMDO01013246.1:44707-59184 GCA_007922755.1 Pedetes capensis
TTGTTGTTGTTGTTGTTGTTGTTGTTGTTGTTGTTGTTAGGTGCCGTCGAGTCGGTATCCAACTCATAGCTACCCTCATAGGGTATTCAATGGCTGACTGTTTCGGGATTGCCTTGGGAGTGGATTGCCAGGCCCTTCTCCCAGTTACTACTTTAGCATTAAAGAATTTAAAGTTGCTGGGCATGGTGGTGCCAGCCTTAATCCCAGTGGCTTGGATGGCAGAGCAGGAAGATGTCAAGTTTGAGACAGGAGGCAGTCTGCCTAATTTAGCGAGACCCTGCCTCAAAAAGTAAAAATAAAACAATAAATAAATAAAGGCTGAGGGTGCAGCTCAGTGGTCCAGCACTTGCAGAGCATGCAAGCTCGAGGCTTTGGGTTCAACCCCCAGTATCGAAAAAAAATATTAAGGTTCAGAAAGTTTAAATTGTTTTCTAAAAGTTTCAAGCTATGCCTGGTGTGGTGGCGTATACCTGTACTTCCAACAACTCCTGAGACAGAGGCAGGAGAATCAGGAGTTCAAAGCCAGAGACAGCCTCCTTAACTTAGGAGACCCTGATTCAAAAATAAAAAAAATGGGCTGGGGTGCAGCCCAGTGGTATATAAGAGCACTTGCAAAGTATGGTCAAGACCCTGAAGTACTGTACATACACGAAAATGTTTCAGTTTAACATGATGGAAACATTGTCTCTAGGCTTTTTTTTTTTTTTATCTCAAAAAACTTAACTGTTATCATTAATAAGCCATCTGACCTGTCTCTACTTGAGAATGGCATTGCTATTCCAAAAGGGAAGCTGAAAAATCTTATAGTACCAAGTTCCAATTTCTTCCTGAAACATTCCGCTGGCACCACATACATCTGATTATTGGTGGGCTCCAGTTAAAATGTTAGTAGCTCTTCTTTGTCTTCCACATTAAGGAAACGTTTGTTAACACTGGGCTTGGGATCAAAGAAGTTCTTCCTCTGAGACTAGTCTAGATTTATTTCTACATATCCCATTCTCTCCCTTCACATCTCTTGATATAATTTTTCATGTCTTAACATGGTCATGATGTACAGTTTTATTTTATTGTTATTACTACATTGTATCCTCTTACTCAAATAAATTGTATGTAACTGGCACTGTTAGGGCAAATATGTAAACATTTCCTCGCTTCATCTTTAATAAAGATTCCCTAATATCTCTGGGCGTGACTTGACAGCACCTAACAACAACAACAATTTATTTCCTATATTTCCTATAACTTCCTCAGGCAGTATGTAAGAGTTCTCATTTGCCTATAAATTGTCAAATATTAATGTTTACCAAACTAATACATAAAGTCATATCTAGTTATTGCTTACTTTTCACTTATTTGATTACTATGGTAATTATTTCATATATTTATATTTCATTTGGGTTTTTTTATACTTGAATCTGATGAAACGGTCTCCCAAATTTCTGTGTCCTACTCAATCTTGGATGAGCTGGGATTTAGCTCACTTGGTAGAGCGCTGCACTGCAGTCTCTGAGGTCCTGAGTTCAATTCCCAGCTCTGCAAAAATGGGAGAAGGACCTAGCAATCCACTCCCAAGGCAATCCTGAAAACAGTCAGCCATTGAAAACCCTATGAGGGTCGCTATGAGTTGGATACCAACTCGACAGCACCCAACAACAACAACAACTCATTTTTGGGGGAAGGACCCAGCAACCCACTCCCAAAAAACAATCTGCCATGGAAAATCCTATGAATAGCAGAGAAGCAGTAACAATAGTGTTTTTTTTGTCTGTTCTACATAGGGTCACTGTGGGTTGGATACCAATTTGACGGCACCTAACAACTCATTCTTACCTATGAGTTCTTAGAACAAATAGCTTTGCTTTAAAGGGGCCATCACAAATCATCCTAAATTTGGCTTCTAATACATTCTCTCTCATTCCCTGAAAATTTCCTTTATAACACTGATCACAGCCCATACCATGCGCCTAATTATTTGTTACTTATTTATTACCTGTGTTTCTAAAACTAAAAATCCATGTGTTCCATATGGACACATATTATATATCATTTTTTATTCTGTACCTCAATTTCAAAAGAGAAGTTTACTAGTATGTGTTAGATAAATCCTTATTGAATTAATTAATTAATTAATTAAGCTAATTACTCATAAAATAATAATTTGCCAGCTATAGAACTTTTCTAGCAAAATTTAATCTCTAGAAATGGAGCAGCTTTAGTATATTAATTGTTGACCTAAAATAGTGTCTGGCAGATAGTAGATATTTAATATATGCTTGTGGATTGGAATGGTCCTTTAGGTGTTCAAAAGTAAAAATTAGCTGCATTAAAAAAATCCTTATACATTTGAAATTGTTAAAGAGTACATGGAAAAAATAGTATTATTTTCCAATTAAAATAAATAGCTAGTGTCACACAAACATACAAACATACATACACACTATCTCAACAACATGTCACTGGAGGGCTAATAAAAATAATGATGAGATTTTTCCTTTAAACACTAAAATATTAAGAAAACAGAAAAGTCAATATTAATATAATAAGTCTGGGCAGACACATGAAGAAGATATTAAAGATCATCTTTAAAGTCTTCCCAGACATTATTTTAAAAAAAGTTTATTATGTTGTCAAGTACATAAAAGGGTTCACAGTTTGCAGGTAGCAATTATTGCCTGAAGTAGCAAATCTAAATGTTTGCTTTCTTTTTATGCATCATGAAGTAGGGCAGGTCTTCCCACAAGGATAAAAGGTTAATGTTTACACAAACAGTATAAAGAGCCATATTTCTTTGAAAACCTGCCTTGAGTCTTGGCTAAAGATCAAAACACTCCTATGAAGCACATCTGAATAACCTGTGACCTAAGGATGGAGAGAGTTGTCCTATGAAATCTCTGCTGGTAGCAAAGCTTTTCAGAATGACTCATTCATCATTTTTATTCATTTTTGGAGCAGTTACATAGGAAAAAAATAAGGTTATATTATATCCCTTCATATAGGCAAAAGAGAAGAGCTCAAACTGCTCAATATTATTTATGTTGCCTTGCATATATAAATATGTTTCTTATTGTTTATTTGGGCCCCTATGTGTCATGGTTGTATACTTTTGAGTAAACCAACAACTTGGCTACAGCTAGCACAGGTGCAAGCATTACTATTAAGGACACTATTTAATGATAAATAAACTTAATGGGAAAAATTAAAATATTCTGTTTGGATGACATAGGCAGGGAAGGAGGCTTAACTTCATTCTTTCCCAAGCATTCTCAAGGTAATGGCAGGGACACAAACTTGTAAATGGAAACCTACTCAGAAATAACCTACTAAAGCCTAGCAGTATTTTTATTTCTCCTTTAGTCTCTTGACAAAGCATGCCTACAGCCAAAGGGCGTAGTGAGTCATTCCATTCATGTCGAAGGACACTGCCATAGAGAAGGGAGACACAGACCAGAGAAAGATGAAAGAAATTGAACTCCTCAGTGCTCTGACCATTCTTTTTGAAATTCTTTCTGGTAATGTTGTTTTCTAATATTCACATAGGCTAAGGCAGAGAAAGCACATCCAAGAATTTAGATCTTTACTCTCAGATTCATGGGTATAGATACATACTTCAGTAATACATACCTGTATTAGAAACATAATGGATTATGTTAGAGATAATTTTTCAGTTTAAATTACTCTGTGCTTTGCTGGTTAAAAATAATTTTCTCAGAGTCATATGATTAAGGTATTCTTGATTAAAGAGCTAAAAAATAACTAATATATTATTAGTGTACAGAAGTTTCATATTAAAGACCAACTGCTTAAGTAAATAATTTAATAAGATGCTTTATGAAAAAATATCATGAAAAGCTTCACTTAGTTGAAGTTTAATGATTGTGTCAGATTTTCATAATGCAATTACCTTCTAGAAAAAATGTTATGAGATTCTGAGATATGTGTGCAATTTTATGTATCTTTACATTTATAATTTTTAACAGATTCAGCATCTCTTAATGAACTAAAGTTCTATTTGACAAATTCCAGAACTAAAATCTCTGGTTGAAAGTACATGGTACATGCTAACTCCTATTTGATTTAGTCCCTAGTACTTAGTCTAAAATCTGGGTATAAAGTTTAAGGAACATATGATTTTAAGTAGTATATTATCTAATGTTCTCTTGAGTTTAAATCTAAATAATACTTGTAGGACGGAAGGTTTAATCCCAACATACATTGTTTCTGAAATCATACAAGGATAAACACATACATTCACACAAAAATATGAAAACAGCATTATTGCAGATATGTATGTACTATATTGCTCTTTATGTTGTTGGTGGTGTTAGGTGCTGTCAAGTTGGTATCCAACTCATAGTGACCCTACATACAACAGGCAAAACACTATTGTCAGTGCTTCTCTGCTGTTCATGGGGTTTTCAATGGCAGATTGAGTTTTGGGAGTGGGTTGCCAGGTCAGTCTCCCAAGCCTACAGCCCCTGGTGTTCCCAGGTGGTCTCCCATCCAAGTACTAACCAGGCCTGACCCTGCTTAGCTTCCGAGGTCTGATGGGATCAGATGTCACAGGGCTAAGGCTGCAGGCTCATATTGCTCTTTATAGAAGAACCAAATTCACACATTGTCTTCTCCATTTTTACTGAAGGTTCACAATGTAGTGAAGGGTAAGTATTCTTTCTTTGGCCAATGTAGAAATTGAGGTAGGTAATTAAATTTAATTCTTCAGCCATACAACCCCAGCATCCAAGTCTGTCTGATCTCAGAAGCTAAGTAGGGTCAGCCTCGTTAGTCTTTGGATGGAAGACCACCTGGGAATACCAGCCACTATAGGATTGGGAGAAGGACTCAGAAGCCCACTCCTGAAACAATCAGCCATTCAAAAGCCTATGAATAGGAGAGAGGCTGTGACACATTACCGAGCATGGCACAGTGTCAGTACTGCTTCCTTCTGTTGTATATAGAGTGGCTGTGAGATGTACCCACATCAATGGCACTTAACAACATCAACCACAATTACAGTAAGTGAATAAGCTCTAGTATCAGTGTAATATACATAATTATGTATGCCTGAATTGAGTCCTTTGTTAGCTTATATAACAGGCATCTCATATATGGACTAAGTGAATATGTCAATCTCATCAAAAGTTATAGGTAATCTTTCTTAGAAAATACATATGGGATAATGAGCAGAGGGTTGGAAACAAAACTGACATTTTAGTAAAAATATTTTAATCTGTATAAGCAATTTAAACCTCTCTACAATACTATTTTGTATGCAGCCATAGCACCATGACACCCAATACTGCCTGATCTCGGAAACTAGGCAGGGTTGGCCTGGTTAGTCCCTGAATGGGGGACCTCCTGGGAATACCATGTGCTTCAGGCTAGATAGAAGGACCTGGCAACCTACTTCTGAAACAATCAGCTATTGAAAATCCTATGAATAGCAGAGAAGCAGGGACAATAGTACCAGGCATGGCACAGTGTCAGAGAGTGTTTCCTCTATTGTACATAGGGTCACTATCAGTTGGACCCAACTTGACAGCACCTAACAACAACAACACAATGCTATTGACAATCTTTACAGTAATACCACCATGGATGTTTATATCTATGTACAGAAAGAAATGAGTTAATAACCTAGATTACCAATATAAAATTTTGTGACCAACCAAGATCCAACATCTAACAAAATACAAAGAAGAAAATATTTTTGTACCATAAAATAAGTAAATTTATTTATACAATACAAAAATTGATTATTATACCAGGCTCATGGTTTATCACTTACTATGCCTGCTGCCTGGTCTCCAAAACATGTGGAACCATATCCATAAGCACATGCATAACATACATCAAGTCACATTAAACATGTTTACCATGTTCTACCACAGTAGAATTGCTTTTCTAAGCAAATGCACCCATGTCGATCCTTTTATAAAGAGTACATTTTCTTCTTTCCTGCATTTCCTTTATCTCTTTTGACCCTTGAGTACTTATAACTGTCACTTCTAAAAGGAGACATTAACAGTATTTTACTTTTGGTGAGGATTAAATGAATTAAAAATGTAAACATATTTGAGTTGAACATATAAAGGGAAATATATATTATTATAAATATTACTACCAATGCTCCAGATACACATTTGAAAACCATTTCCATTCTTAAATTTTTTTTGACATTTCTGATAGTGGACTTTATATTCCAAAGATGCAATATCTCTGGTTCTTTCCATAGTGTGTTTCATACTGTTTTACAATTGTGGATTTACTTACGTGTATAATTGCTCCACTGGTCTATAACTTCATTAAGAAATAGTTCTACATCTATTTTCTTATCTCACTTAATACCCAACAAAAATGAGGAGGAAAAATGAATGTGTAATATAGTATTAATTAGTGCATGTCAGAAAATTATTTGGAGTGTAGACTAATTCCTATCTAAAATGTTTCAGGAAGGCCAACGAAAAAAGTGAAAAAATATTAAGTTCATTTTTTAAAAATTATTATTAAGGGATTATGGAAATAATTTTTAAAAGTGTAAAGGATGAGTATACACATACACATCTGGCATATAAAATACAAACAAACAATAGTTTTCAGTTATAATAGGTATTCATCATGTATGCCAGTGATCTTCAGAGAAACAGAACCAACAGAATATTACACACACACACACACACACACACACACACACACACACAGGCACACATAAGGAAAAAAGAGGGGAGAGAGAGAGAGAGAGGAAGAAGAAGAAGAAGAAGAAGAAGAAGAAGAAGAGAGGAGGAGGAGGGGGAGAAGGAGGAGGAGGAGGCAGAAGAAGAAGAAGAAAGAGAAGAAGAAGAAGGAGAAGATTATTATTATTATTATCATTAATTATAAGGAATAGGGTTCTGCAATAATGGAGGTTCGAAAGTCCCAAAATCTTTGGTCAGAAAGCTGGAGACATAAGAGAACCTATTGTGCCATTCTAGTCTCAAGACTGGACAATTTTCCCTCTTAGGATGCAGGTAGAATGCCTTCCTACTCAAAAGAAGTTCAATCTTCTGTTTCATTCAGGCCTTCAATTGATGGATTGAGGGCCACCCACACAGGGTGGGTAACTGTTATAAAATCTGTCAATTTATATGGTAAATACATTCAGAGACATTGTCACAGAAATATTTAGAACAATGTTTAACCCAATTTCTGGTTATTTTGTGGTCCATCCAAGTTTACACATACCAAACATCCCACCAACTAGCTAACTTTATTGTGTCAGATATCATTTGATATTTGCTCCCTAACATCTTCCCACTGCATGATCTTTCTAACTTATTCTTTTGGGCATTTGTTGTATACATTTTTAGATTTCCTATAATCCTAATGGGCTGGGGTTTAGCTCAGTTGGTAGGGTGTTGCTCTGCACTCTCTAAGGACCCAGGTTTGTTCCTTAGTGCCTCAAAAACGCACGAAGGACATGACAATCCACCACAAAATAATCCCCAAACAATTGAAACAATCAGTGATTGAAAACCCTCTGAGAGTCTCTGTGAGTCAAACTGGACTCAATGGCACCTAACAACAACAACATAACTATAATATTCGTAACTTTTAAAAAATGTTGGTTACACTTCTACTATGTGTGAGCACTATGTTAAGTAAATTTTCATTTTATAATCTGATATACACTGTGTAACATACCCAGATCAATTTTTATCTTCCTAATTTAGAAAAGGGGCTGAGGTTTAGCTCAGTTGGTAGAGTGCTGCTCTGCAGTCTCTGAGGTCCCAAGTTCGATTCCCAGCACCGCAAAAAATGGGAGAAGGACATGGCAACCCACTCCCAAGGCAATCCCAAAACAGTCAGCCATTGAAAACCCTATGAGGGTTGCTATGAGTCGGACATGACTTGACGGCACCTAACAACAACAAAAACAATTTAGAGAAGAACCTGGAGTTTGTATGATTCTTTCACACTTGGTATTCAGCTGCTAGCAGAGTATTTCTAGATGCAGAAAGAACTGGAACCAGTAATATGATAATCAAGAGGAAAATAAAATAAAGATTTTTATCACATTTTTGGCAGAAATTCTTAAATGCACAGTTTTAATCATGGAACAATTTAATCTTCCAGCTGATTCTTTTCTAACTAGTTTGTCTCAAGTTTTCAAAACAAAGAAAGTAACTTTCATGCTCCTAATATATTCCAGTGCCTACAGCAATACTACTGTGGCCTCCGATCCTGTCAGATCTGAGAAGCTTAAGCAGGTTCAGGCTTGATTAGTACTGCATGGGAGACTGCCGAGGAATGACAGGTGCTGTAGGCTTGGAAGTAGGACCCAGAAACACACTCCCAAAAATCAATCAACCATTGAAGACCCTATGAATAGCAGAAAAGCACTGACAATACTGTTTCACCTCTTTTACATAGTGTCTCTATGAGTCGGAAACTGACTCCACAGCACCTAACAATAACAACACATTCCACTTAGAATAGTGATTCTCAATCTTCATATGGAGAGATAAGTTTTTAAATTTTTTTAGATTTGTATTTAGCATACAATACAATGGGTTTCATAATGTAATTCTCATAAAATAATACCGCATACCTTTCTCTCATGCATTTTTTTTTTTTAATTTGCAGTGCTGGGGGTTGAACCCAGGGCTTTGCATGCTCTGCAAGTGCTGGACCACTGAGCTGCACCTGCAGCCCATTTTTTTTTTAAATTTGAGACAGGGTCTCCCTAAATTACGCAGACTGCCTCTGATCTCAAACTTGAAATCCTCCTTCCTCAGCCTCCCAAGCCTCCGGGATTAAAGGCATGTGCCACCACACCCACCTATTCACCCTGTTTTTAACCTTCTTTGTTTCTCCCTCCTCCTTCTTAGTAAATTTTAATGTTTCTGTTGGGTACAGTCCATGAATGTTTGGATTTGCAGCTTTTGGACACAGATTAAAAAAAGAAAGAAAGAAGAGAAATAGAAAACTACCTAGATGTTTCAAATGCAACCAAGTTATAAAAAATGAAATTCAATAATAAATCATCTCAAAATATTAAATGAAAGAAGAGAAGCTATTGTTTAACAGGAATTGTCCCATCCATTTGCCTGAGCTTTGATTGTCGGCTGTTTCATCTAATTCACAGTATTGCCAAAGTGCTTTCCCCTTTCTGATTTAGAGGCATGCTTCTGTCTCTAGAAACTCTTTCCACTGTGCAACTGTAGAAACAATGGATCAATGTTAACATCATATTTTTTATTGGACATTTTTAATGTACACCTTAATGTGATTCATTCTGACATGCTTTTCATTGTGGCATTTACATATATACATTTTGATGTATATTATTCATATCGTTTCCCCATTACCCTCTTGTATGCTTCCCCGCCTACCCTCCCCATATAAGTCTTCTCTATCATTTACTTGGTAATATTTTTCTATCAGATCATGTTTACCTTGAGGTTATGCCAATATCATTTCTGTCCATATGTAGTCACAACTTCTCATTAAGAAATAGAGGTCAAACTTTTAAGGGTGGTTAACTAAACATCTCTTCATTCATTGTTTAAATTATTCCTAAAATCTATTATTCCAAGCCTATGAAAAGTTATATATAGACCAGTAAAAACATTAGCTAAATGACCAATATTAGATGAATTTTCACTTAAAATTCACAATTAGAAAAGTCATCTACATTTCATATCAAAATAACTACATACCATGATAGACATTTATACCTAATACTTTTACAAACATCCTCTTTCATAAATGATGCCCTAATTTATCTGCAAATTGTCCAAAGTCATAAGAATGTAATCACTTGCTTCATCTTTCCAGAGAGTCTTTTCAGCACCAATTGTGTGTGTGTGTGTGTGTGTGTGTGTGTGTGTGTGTGTGTGTGTGTGTGTGTGTGTAGGGACAGGAATTGATGGAGGCAAGATACAGAGAGACAGAGACAGACATACTAGAAATTGGCTCATATATAATTGTAGATGATAATAAGCCCCAAAACTTCAGGGTTGCCCAAAATACTTCATTCCTTTGTTCTTTTAAAGAACTGATTATTCAATGATTATTAGATGAGGTAAATACACATAATAGAGGTTAACATATTTTATTCAAAGTCTACTGGTTTAAATATTAATCATATCTAAAGATACTATCATTTAGATTTATGCTTAACCAAATCTGTGGGTGCTGTGGCATTGGGCTTAGCTCAGTTCATAGAGTGATGCTCTGCACCTCGTACCCCTTGAGGCACTTGGTTTTATCTTCAGCACTGGAAAAAATGGGGGAATAACCTGGCAGCCACTCCCAAAACAATTGTGAAAAAATCAGCCATTGAAAACCCTATGCGTAGAAGCAATGCCATAGTGCTGACATGGCACGGTGTCAGTGAGTATTTTGTTCTGCTGGCCATAGGGTGGCTGTGAGTCGGAACTAACTCAAGGACACCTGACCACAAAACAAATTTTCAGATGATGTAATCAACGGTTTCCCATGGCCTTGTATTCCAAATTTTTTAATATAACTATTGAATATCATTAGTAAACAAATTCTAATCAAATATTCAGTGAGGTCTTATGAGATCCCAAATAGTATTCAAATATGTACAGAAAAGCAATTAAAAACTAATCATTGTAATTGTTACGAGCTCATGAATTTAAAATTAAAGATGTTTAAAACATTTAGGCTAGTGCATGGCTTAAAAGAAACTCATAATAAATGATATTACTATTTTGATGACTACTTTATCTTTTTGTTAATAGCAAAAACATAGAGTATGAATAAGAGTCTAGTCATTCATGGATACAAATCCATGCCCTTACTCATTGAATATAAGAAACACTAAATTTATAATCCCACAGTTTAAAACAAATGAAGAACAAGAAAAGCATATTAAAATTATCCTGATATTCCTCATATAGGGGAAGAACTTCTGATTAATGAGTATCAATCTCAATAATTGCAATTATATATTTCTTGTCATAATAAATACTAATTCATATTAATATAGCCACAAATTAGTGGAGATTGTCAGTGCAGTATTGTATCATAGGAAAGGAAAAAATTGCTACTTAGGGAGATGTTGGGTAAAGCGCTGTTTAGGCTGACCTTTTGGTGATAAGTTGATTATGTTCTCATTAGCAGCAACCCTGCTGTTTGCCCTCAATAAAACATAACATCCTGCTGTTAATGCAATTTCCATTTTTGTGATTTAATGACACAATTATATTAAAGTTACTTTTCTGAATGCATTAGGAATTTAGGAAAAGATAAAAAATGTTTTTGTAAATGTTTATCGTATATTTCCAAAACCAAATAATGTTTTTCACACTGTGTGAATTTTTAGAGGATAAATCTGACAAAAAGTTGATATTCAAGTGTTATTTAAAAATGATTTAAATATAATTGCTATTAAACATCTGTTATGAACGTTATAATAATTTTTGTTTGTGGTATAGCTAATATGATTTGTAGAATTGTAAATTTAGCTTATTTTCTACTTAGAAAAATATTGCATTATTTTTTTTCCTGAACTCAGGTACATCTTTCCATAATTAAGTTGAATATTGATTTTTCAAGGGTCTAGTCATTAGATAACATTTCTGAAGGGAAGCAGCCCATCATTATGGGAAAAGCAGACACTTTGAAATCTGCCAGAACTGTGTTTTAATTTTGGCTTTATCACTTATTAGATATGTGACCTTGAACACGTTATAGTCCCTCCTGGAACTGATTTAGTTTTTTAATCTGATTAAGAAGTGAATAGAAAATTAAATAATGGATATAAATCACATGCCTCATGATAATTGTTGCCAAACCTTAGGCTCTTTAACTTGGGTATCTCATGAGTTAATGAAAGAGGATGTAAGGAAGGAGTTCTTTTATTTTTGAGTCTCTCAACCTTGACTTGTAGGATACTTAATAATCTGAAAATTATGTTACATATTTTTCCAGGGGTAAGCATTTCAGTGTATTTATTTCTATTATGTTTGAAATTTATATCCATAAAATACTTCAAGGGTATTTGAATAAGTGTATTAACCAATTTGTTTTTAAGCAAAGTACATAAAAGGAAAAACACGAGGCAATAAAAAATATTAAACACATACATGAGAGCTTTGAGATCTTCCTAACAGATTCCAGAATGATAAGGGGGCCATTATTGCATAATCCTCCCTCCATTACACACACATACACACACCAGGACACACACTTTCCCATACACAATGAGAATCAGGAGAAATGACAGATCATTGACAATTTGGTTGGGCAACTGCTATACTCAGATGAAAAATGAATGACCTAAATGCAAAATACTAGCAGGAAGTTGCTGTCCTCTCTAGGGAGCAGCAAAGACATGGCTGACTGGAAGTACTGGGAGTTCAGGGATTTGCAGATATTTGTATGATCTAGTTTAAGAGCTCCTTAGAATTTTCCAGAAATTTCGGGGACCAGATTTTGCAAAGGTCCTTTCATATCTGAATAGAGACAAAAATCAGGGAAAACCTGGAAATATTTTGTTTTTAAAGTTGTGTAATCACTTATTTTTCTGTAACCATGTTTGACACATAGACATTTTGCTATATTAAAAATATTAAAGATTTCCTATTTATACAAACAGTATTGTGCATTTAAGTGATGCTGAATATGTATACAAATATTTATACACAATATAATATATTTGCATATTAAGTCCAAAATGAAATATGTGGATCTGCAGAGCCATATTTAAATATTGAACATTTAAAAACCACGAAATATGTGAATTTGGACAAAAATGTATCAGTAGATTAATAATATTTATAAGCTACTTCTAAAAGTTTTAATTCCTATTCATTTTACTGTACATATGAATATAAACAAATACTTCAATAACCTACAGATTATTATCCTAATATGCTTAAGCCCCAAATTGATGGATTTCAAAGTATGTTGTTAATATATCAACTACATATAAGCATTATAGCATATCCTTTTACTTCACAAAATTTATTATGTGACAGTATGCATGTATTAGTACATTGCCTTTATTATCTGAAAGTAAATATTTTAATCATTTTACTTGAAAATTTTGTGTGTGATTTGTTGTTACGTGCCGTCGAGTCAGTATCCAACTCATAGTGACCCTCATAAGGTTTTCAATGGCTGACTGTCTCAGGATTGCCTTGGGAGTGGATTGCTAGGTCCTTCTCCCATTTTTGTGGATAATTTTCTTAATTTCCATTAAAAACAACATGGGGTTCTTTACTTTTACATTACTTATACTGCTAATTCAGCATTACCAAACCATTCAGAACATAATTAAAAATTTACCACTTCACTGAATTTATTATATGTATTTAAATAAGAACATTTAAGGATTTTTTCCTCCTAAAGTAAGTGTCGAATTTGCCCTTATTAATTTATTCAAAGAGAACCACTGCAAACTTACTTCAGTTTTAAACAATCCTCTTCACTGTTTTATATACCAAGGGCTATTAAAAATTAAATAATGTCTATGTTTTTCATATTGGATTTTTGAGTTTAGAATTTCATATTTTATCTAACCAACTTTCTTTAATCTCCTGTTATATTCCAGGAAGCATACTTGAAGTAGATATCCTGAAGACAATTAACATTATCAGTTCCTAACTGACAGACAACGCATTATTGAAAATATGCCCTCCTTTCAGCATACTGCTCTCAGTCTTAATGCTCCTTTTCTTACTTTTCACACATGAAACTTAGCATTGGCTTTTCTAGATTAGATTTGGGCTCCATGTCATCCCCACTCATAATCTTTCTCTTATGATATCACTCTTAGCTAACCTTGATTAATTGATGTCACCAATGAACTCTCCATCTCTCAATACTCCCTGCATGAATGATGGGCCTTCCTGGCCATCTGAAACAATTTGCAAAGTACCTGGCAACTTTACCAAAGGCATATATAAAAATAAAATAAGAATAATGAAAAAATTTAGTTTTCCACAGCATATCTAGAAAGAGGAGAATTGCAATGCTGTTTTCCAAATTGTAGATGTCACACAGATTTCCAAATTACTGGAATCCATAATTACTGGAATAATGAATGATCTCACAAAGAACTTTGTTCTTAGGGGGCCTATGTATTTGGACAAATTCCACTGTGTGAACTCTATCACAGGGATGGACATTAAGGGTAGGTTAATTCAAATGGCTACCTTGTCAATGAATTGACAATTTGTGAAATAATTTATGATTCATCCATGAATGTATTCCAGTCACAAAATAAAAATATCATTATAGGTTATTCAATAAGGATATCACTCCAAAAAGTTCAATTGAGCCATATGAATAAATTAATGAACAAAGCAACAAGCTAGTATATGCTATTGTCTACACATACATAAGTGTATAATTTTATGTGAATTAATATGAGTATTCATTTTTCCCACATATTAAGAAAGATTGTGAATGTGAGGATGTGGTAAAGACACGGAACCATGAATAAGTATGTGAGAGAGGTGTGATGC
>VMDO01013247.1:0-58942 GCA_007922755.1 Pedetes capensis
CAAAAGGAAGACATGATGAAGTTAAGGAACTAAACAGAAGATTTCAGAAGGCAGCTCGAGAAGACAAAAACAAATATTATAATGACATGTGCAAGGAGCTGGAGGCAGAAAACCAAAAGGGAAGAACACGCTCTGTGTTTCTCAAGCTTAAGGAAGTGAAGAAAAAATTCAAGCCTCGAGTGGCAATAGTGAAAGATTCCACAGGGAAAATATTAAATGATGCAGGAGACATCAAAAGAAAATGGGAAGAATACACAGAGTCATTATACAAGAAAGAATTGGTAGATGACCAACCATTCCAAGAGGTTGCATATGAAGAGGAACCAATGGTGTTGATGTACATTAGAAACTCCATATTTTTCATAATGGCCATGCCAATTTACATCGGTGTATAAAAGTGTATAACAATGTATAAGAGTGAGGGAATGTTTTTGAGAGCTGTATAGGAGATGTTGTTGTTGTTAGGTGCTGTCGAGTTGGGTCTGACTCATAGTGACCCTATGTACAGCATAAGGAAATACTTTCCCTCATGGTGCCAGGCCCAACACTATTGTCAGTGCTTCTCAATTTCCCTGTATTTTGAGGTTCCTTATTATTTTTTTTTCTCAAAAAATTTGAAATATTAAAAAGTATCATCTTCATGTTTTATGTAACTCTGGTAACACATTTTTTAATAGTGTATTTGCATAATAGGCCCAGAGAACTCTGTGAATGAACCAAGATGGAATGAGGTTGGTATAGTGACTCGAGACACATAAACGAGTCTATTTAGAAGGAATATCCAGTTCTTTAGAAAGAGTAAAGAGTAGAAGATACCAGGAATTGGCTGAGACATAAGACAAGTCTTTTGAGGGTTCATAAAAATTCTCTTCCTTCAGTCAAAAGGATAAGACGTAATCACCTTCTCTGTGAAAGTTCCAAAAGTTCCCTATTGTTTTGAGAAGGGAAGTATTTATGCTTTAGGGGTCATGAAGGGCATTTTGTGAATACATGTAGGCTCTTATGTCTGCTTTACGTGGACGTTATTAAGATTACTAAGATTCCAGAGAAAGGAAGAAGCCATAGACTCAGAAATAGAGCTCGGCTCAATAAGACCCTATAGAGGGATTTGGGAGATCCTGGATACTTGAGTGATTAAGGGTGGGAAGTGGAGTGAAGGTCTGGGAAAGCCACCAATCTCCAGAGGATCTAAGCCCAAATTCTCCTTTCAGAAAGATCCACCCCACAAGCTTTGTCCTCTGTCCATATTGGGAACTTTGTCTTTGTATTGACTTTGATTTTGAATGGTTTCTGATTTGCTCTGCAACAGTTGCTCAGCATGAATTCTCCAAATTAAATGTCAGTGGCATAAGAATGACCTAGAGAAGATTGTCTGAGGAAATGCAAAGAAAAAATGCAGTTGATTTGAGCTGGTGCCTATGGACACCTGTGGGCACCCCAGGAGAATCACGTGCAGGTGGTTTGAGGACCCCACCTTGAGAAACACTGCTCTGTTTGAAAGTCCTACTAATTGGAGCCCAGCTAATTCTAACAGAATTACCATGTAGATCTATACTTGTAGTCAAGGAAGCGGAAAATAGCAAGGATGTGAGCTCATGATTGGGGTTAGTTATCAAATTTTGCACCTAGAACTCTCAGGTTAGCCTGCAGCCTTAGGCATGTGGCATCCAATCCTGTCAGATCCCGGAAGCTAAGCAGGGATGGACCTGGTTAGTACCTGGATGGGAGACCGCCTGGGAACACCAGGTGCTGTAGGCTTGAGAGAAGGACCTGGCAACCCACTCCCAAAAACCAACCCGCTATTGAAAACCCTATGAACAGCAGAGAAGCACTGACAATAGTGTTCCGCCTGTTGTACGTAGGGTCGCTATGAGTCAGATACCGAGTTGACGGCACCTAACAACAACACAACAACTGTCAGGTCATGACTTCCACATGTACAGGATTCAGTTCAGTGTCCCTGTTTATTTAGTCCAGGGAAGGGAGCTAGACACAGAGAATGATTGCCCACAAGGATGAAGACCAACAAAGTTTTCATTCATTTCATTTCATTTACTTTACTTTCACCATTAGAAAACTCTGCTTCTGCTCTGGCAGAGTTGGTAGGTACTAGATGCAAAGTGGAAGGAAAGAGGTAAAAGGGGGAAAGGAAGGGAGAACATCTTCTGAGTATTTTTTCTCAGAGATTCTAAACTATAAACCAACACTTGCAAGGGTGCAGCCACAAACTCATGGGTCATTCCAGGCTGTTTTAAATTCCAAGGGAAACCCGGCAACCCAGGGTATCTACAGCACATGGTACACGCTACTAGTTCCAGGCAGTTCTGAGTTTCAGCATTGTTGTTAGGTGCTGTGGAGTCGGGTCTCACTCATAGCAAACATAGGTACAACAGAAGGAAACACTCCCCAACACTGTTGTTCCATGTCTGGCACTGTTGTCAGTGCTTCTCTGCTATTTATAGGGTTTTCGATGGCTGATTGTTTCCGGAGTGGGCAGCTGGTCCTTCTCCCAAGCTTACAGCACCTGGTATTCCCAGACAGTCTCCCATCCAAGTACTAACCAGGCCTGACCCTGCTTAGCTTACAAGATCAGATGCCAGGGTGGTAGAGCTGTAGACAAGTTTCAACATTAGATTTTGCTGTATTTCTTTTTCTTTCTTTCTTTCTTTCTTTCTTTCTTTCTTTCTTTTTTTTTTTTTTTTTTTTTTTTTTTTTTTTGTGGTACTGGGGGTTGAACCCAGGACCTCACACTTGCAGGTTTTGCGAGTGCTGGACCACTGAGCTGTTCCCCCAGCCCTTTTTTTTTTTTTTTTTTTTTTTCTTTTTTTTAGACAGGGTCTCGCTAAATTATGCAGACTGCCTCTGGTCTTGAACTTGCAATCTTCCTGACTCTGCCTCCCAAGTGGCTGGGATGACAGGTGTGCACCACCGCGCCCAGCTGCTATATTTCTTTTCATGACATCATTGCTTTGGTTTTTAGTAATCGCTGCAATAAAACACAAGTACAGCATGAATGTGCATGTGGGATAGAAAATGAAGTGATGGTGCTCAGTCTGTTCTCCATGATGTGAAAAGTTATGGAGTAGGCAGCAAATGTACGTGACTTCTATGTCGGCACACTAAAGTCTCTGAGTAGCAGTCTCCAATTCAACCAACTCTAATTCAACTGTCTCAGATTCAACCAACCATGGATCAACAATATTTGAACAAAAATTTGCGCCTGTACTGAGCATGTAGAGACTCTTTGTTCTTGCCATTATTCCTTAATACGATCTAACAACTATTTACATAGCGTTTACATTGTCTCAGGTAGTAGAAATGATCTAGAGCTGATATCAAGTATGGAGGAGGATATGCAAATAGCTTGCCCTTTTATATAAAGGGGTTATAAGCATCCTCTGACCTTGGGGGTCCTGGAACCGATCTTTTGTGGACACAGAGGGATGATTGTAATTACGGCTGTTTACGAATGAAACAAAAATATTATTACCCTTGGGATTTCTGTGTACTATATTTTTCAAAGGGCTAGTAAGTTTGTTATGTCACAGACACTTATTAAATCCTTGGGAGCTAACTGCTTAATGAATGGAACTGTTATTTCTTTTTGCCCAGGGGCGCAATGAAAAACATTACTGACATGTTCAGGGTGCTGTGAACAGAGAAAGTTTGTGAGCTTCTGGATTACCCTGTTCTTGTAACATTTAATTCTTTTTCATTTAATTCGTGCAGTGACACTATTAGTTAGGTGCTTACTCCCTTTACTTTACTTTAGAGAAAACAGCATCCAGGTTGGCCAACATCCTGCAGCTAGTTAGTACTGCAGCTGGTTAGAAATGAATTTAGACCAGTCTGACAGGATGCCCCTGTTCTGAGCTCTCAGACACGTGGGCTGTCCAATTAGCCAGTGTACCCTCGGCACTCGAAAAGCTTAGTTTTACTGTATTACCAACAAGGCCACATTATGCTTTCATCCTATTAAACTGCACCACTGTCTTATCCTCTAATTTGAAATCCCTTGATGTCTGGGCAGTGCAGCCCCGTGAGTCAGATCGCTGGCTCCACTGCTGTGATCACGGACAGGAACAGAGCCCCAGGGACCCGTGGACTAATATGCCCTCTGAATTGAGCCCCAGAGAGGCCCTTCTCCAGGCACCAGGAGGTATTCTTTCTGAGCAACGAGCAGAACTTGGATGAAGTTCAGAAGGAGCCAGCCACTGTGATCACAGGGTGAGAATCAAAGAATATTATAGTGTTAGAAACCAGTTAATCAACCCCCTTATGACAGCAATAGAACACAGCAGGCCCAGGGGGTTGAGACACTTGTGTAAGGCCACAGTGTGTTGGTGGCAGAGCTGGGGTGAGATGCAGCTGTCTTGATCTAGTGAAAATCAAGCCCCAGAAGAAAATTGTGGAAGCCTCAGTGGACAACTCAGACCTTGTAAGTTTTCCTCCAGCCCTTTAGGGTGACCTGTAAAAGGTCCCTTCAAGAGCTGACATTTATTGTGCCTGACCTTCTGGGCTGCTTCTTGAATGTACAGGTTGAGTCTCCCGTATATGAAATGCCTGGGCCCAGGAGTGTTTCAGATTTTGGAATGTTCACATGTACATAATGAGATATCTTTTTTTTTTTCATCAAACCTGAATTTATTTGCAACAAATGTGACAATACACATTGGGAAGGGTAAGAAGAGATACGTCATAAGAGGAGAAACAAAGAATTATAAATGCATACAAATACATTTTATCTTAAATAAAAGTTAAAAAAGTGGAGCGTATCATTTTTAACCATTTAGTTAATAAAGGACTTTTAATAATTTTTTATTGGACATTTTTAATGTACAACTTAATGTGTTTCATTCTGACATGCATTTCATTGTGACATTTCCATATATGCATTTCATTGTACATTGCACAGATAACTTCCCCCTTACCCTCTTGTGCACCTCCTCTCCCTTCGTCTACACCCTTACCAAAGGCCTCTCTTCTACATTGCATGTTTTTTTGTGGGGTTACTTTTCTATATACCCTTGCATCCCAATGATGTTTAAGGTCCAAACTTTTTTCCGTAGTGATCTACCTTTTTACATTGTCAGTAGTATTACATGAATAATCTAGCCCATTTGTATTATTACCATTCTTTGGTATTGTTGATATTATTATAATTATTTCCTAAACTATTAAAGTTGGGCTGTTTACTTTGAAGTCGCCCTCTCCATAATGAGATAGCTTGAGGACGAAACCCAAATCTAAACAAGAAATTTATGTTTCATATACATTGTACAAACATATCCTGAAGATAATTTTATATAACATTTTTTGTGCACCTGTGTTTTGACTGGATGCTGTCATGTGAGGTCAAGTTTTGGATTATGGATTCTCAACTTGTATGATGGTGTAACCACATGTTAAAGACCAGGCAGCTGAGGTTCAAAACTAAGAACACTTGAAAGTGAGGGAGGGATTGAGATTGGGCTTAAATCTTGCTCAGACCTTGACATAATGATGCCTCTTACACACTTCTCACAGCACTGTAGGTGGCTGTGGGAGCATCATAGAAAGCTATTAACTGGCATCATCAACACCACCATCATTTTGGGGGAGTTTCCAAGTCCCACTGGACTTCAACTCTGAACGTGCACTGAGACTTTTCAATTGCCAAATTCCAGATGGGAGGCTTCCTTGAGTTTTCATGTGGAAGCAGTGAGCTCACCCTTATCTAGTTATCTGTAGTTGAGGAGTTGACAAACTTTTTCTGGAAAGGGCCAGGTAGTAAATATTTCAGTCTTTGCTGGTCTCTGTTGTTGCCATGACTTACCTCTTCTGTGGTAACATGGAAGTAGCCATGGACAATGTGTAAGTGAGTTCTGATAAAAGTCTATTGACAAAAAGAGGTACCATGGCATGGTTGGCTGATTCCTGGGATAGTTAGTCCCTACTCAGTCAACAAGCTCTTTCTGATTTCACGTCAATAAGTTCTTCATGCCTGCAGCTGCACCACTGTGGCTCCACATCCCGTCAGGTCTCAGAAGCTAAGCAGGGTCGGGCCTGGTTAGTACTTGGATGGGAGACCACCTGGGAACACCAGGTGCTGTAGACTTGGGAGATGGACCTGGCAACCCACTCCCAAAAATCAATCCACCATTAAAAACATTATGAACAGCAGAGAAAGACTAACAATACTGTTTTGCCTGTTATATATAGGGGCTCTATGAGTTGGACACCGACTCCACAGTGCCCAACAACAACAATAACAAATGTGTTTCATATTTCTCTGAAACTCACTTCCACACAGGCCTTTAGGCTAGTAGTTCTTATATTTTGACACGGGCTGAGGGTGAAGAGAAGGAGGATGTCACAGGGCCCACTGAAAATCCCATAAACTCTCTCCTAATATGCAAGGAACATGCAAATGTGTACACTATTTCACACACTCTTCTAGGGGCTTGCAGACACATAGACTCTGCATCCTAAAGAGCTCCATTAGTGCCTCATGGCTTTCTAAAAACTGTAGCAATGGAGAAAGATGGTTGGCTTGAGAACATCAGTTTGAAAACATCAGAGCCTGAGGATGACTAGATGGAGTGCTGAGGGGCTGTTTTATAGTTTCATCTGGCCATACACCCACCCAGATGAAATGGACACTTCTTACTCTCCTGTTGGCTGTGTGTAGCCATGCCAATCTTGTTCTGACCGATGTGATGAGAGTAGAAGGGACAAGTACCACTTTCAGATCCAGCCCTTGAAGGCTGAGAATGTGCTTCCCTGGCTTTTTTCCCCTTCCGATCAGCAAAGGGGTGGTGAGAATAGGACAGGTGCCTTGGACACAAAGATGGAAGCCACATATTGAAGATGGAAAAGTGATCCACCTGTCTAAATATCTTAAGCCTAGGCTGCTGTGTAAGAGACAAAGAAACTTCAATCTTGTTAAAGTCACTGCATTTCTGGATCTCTTTGTTACAGCAGCAAAACCTGTACCTTGTACTGGCTACATAATTTGCAGGGCCAAGTGCAAAAATGTGAGGTCCTTGTTAAAACATCGTTTAGAATTTCAAGACAATGACAGCAAAGAACTGATCAAGCACCCATCTTTCACCCAACCTAGACAGATGATTAATTTCCATTTTCTAATGCCTAATCAGTTGGTAGAGTGCTGCTCTACAGTCTCTGAGGTCCCAAGTTCGATTCCCAGCACTGCAAAAATGGGAGAAGGATGTGGCAACCCACTCCCAAGGCAATTCCGAAACAATCTGCCATTGAAAATTCTATGAGGGTCACTATGAGTCGGACACAACTCGACGACACCTAACAACAACAACAACAACAAAATGTCCTTTAGTTCCATTACTTACTTGCCAGTTGTGTGAGTTGGGACAAACCTCAGTTTCCTCATCTGTAAAATGGCAATAATAATAAAAGACCCTGCCTTATCAGTTTGGCTTGAGGATGAAAAGGTTTTGATACTTAGTGGGCTCTGTATAAATGTTCACTCTCATTGCTGATGTAAAACACATGCTAAGTTGCATATTCCAAATTCCTTCAGATGCTTACTTGCATCTTCTTTTCTCTCTCTGCCCTCACTTCCTGTTACTCTCTTGGCCTTTGATTCAGTACTTCTACTGAGAAGGGCCCAGCAACCCACTCCTGAAGATCAATCTGCCGTTGAAAACCCTATGGACAGCAGAGAAGCACTGACAATAGTGTTTCTGCCTGTTGTACACAGGGTTGCTATGAGTCAGATGCTGACTCAATGGCACCTAACAACAACAACACCCACTTCTGTTCCAGTATAGCAGTGTTAGACTAGGCAGGCGTTTTTGTTTTTCTGTTTTAAAAAATCAAGGTGAAATGGCTATATTTAACTGAGTCTAATTTATTAAAATAATTGCCTTAATGAATACTAATTATGAAATGCTCATTTGGTTCTGTGCTTCCCTTTGCCGACACATGTACTCCATATTAGTCATTATGGAACAGGACACGCAGCAAACGGTATAATTACAGAGGAAGCACTGAAGACACCAACCAATAAAAATCAAAGGTGGGAGGAAAAGGCTTTGAAGAGAGCTGTGGAGTAGTCAGGACTTCCTGTGCCTGCCAGGAAGCTCTGGGAGGTGGCAGGGGCAGGCGAGGGGGTGTTGGTTGATGGCCCCGAGATCTGCATGCCAAGCCTCTCCACTTAAGACAGGGAAGAAATGAGAAAAGGCCAAGGAGCCCCTGGCACTTCTTTAAACAAGTTGTAAGAGATGAATGCCAGGTCCAAGGAGCCTCCCTGCATCGTGACGAGCAGTGCAGGTGGGGGAAGCATCTCCTCGGAAGCTGGGTATGGGATGGCCTCTTGTCTTCTCCACTCTAACAACTGGCTGAATGGCACTTACGGTCTGAGCGGTGCCCAAATGCACAGCCCGATAAATTCACATATTGAAATCTGAATCCCTGGTCCTGGAGAATATGACCTTATCTGGAGACTGGATCTTTGCAGAGTTCATCAAATTAAACTGAGGATGTAGAGTGAGCTCTAATTTAATGTGACTGGTCTGCTGGGCACGGTGGCGCATGCCTGTAATCCCAGAGGCTCGGGAGGCAGAGGCAGGAGGATCGCAAGTTCAAGACCAGAGGCAGTCTGCGTAATTTAGCGAGACTCTGTCTCAAAAAGTAAAAAAAAAAAAAAAAAAAAAAAAGGGCTGGGGCACAGCTCAGTGGTACAGCACTTGCAAAGCTATGGTGTCGCAGTTACAGAGATCAAGGTGTCAACAAGGTTGGTTCCTTCTGAGGGCTGCAAGAGGGTGCCTGGTTCCCTTCCCCAGCTTCTGGTGGTTTGCTGTCCCTCTTAGGTGCCCCCTGGCTTGGAGAAGCACTACCTCTCTGTCTTCATCTTCACCTGCTGTTCCCCCTGGATGCAAGTCTGTGTCTGGATTTCCCCTTTCATAAAGGACTCCAGTCGTATTGCATCTTAATGTCTTTGGTTTAACTTGATCGCCTCCATAAAGATCTTATCTGCAAACAAGGTCACATGCTGGTGTAGTAGGCAGAGGGTTCCAACATGAGTTTTGAGGGCAGAGAGAAGTCCACCTAATTCAAGCCATCATGGTGTAGTGTTTTCCTTTCTGAGCTCCACTTATCTATCTGCAAAATGAAATATCCTCCAAAGGCTATTCTGTCTTATGTCTTATGTTGTTGTTGTTGGTAGGTGCCGTCGAGCCGGTATCTGACTCATAGAGACCCTCATAGGGTTTTCAATGGCTGACTGTTTCGGGATTGCCTTGGGAGTGGATTGCCAGGCCCTTCTCCCATTTTTGCGGTGCTGAGAATTGAACTCAGGACCTCAGAGACTGCAGCACAGCGCTCTACCAACTAAGCTAAATCCCAGCCCCTGTCTTATGTAGGCCAAACAAATCCCAGCATCCAGCTGTGGGCTGCACATAGCTTTTACCCAAAGGCTGCAAAAACAGAGGCAAGACTCCAGGTTACAGCAGGAAAATGGGGTTGGAGCTGTCTGCTGTGGAGAAGGCATACTTCCCTGGGGTGTCTTCATGCTTGGGAAGGTCCAGTCACTCTCTAACGCCCTGTGTTTGAGGGCTCTGCTGTACCAGGATCTGGCCCTAGTCAATCAAGACCAATCACCAAGGTGACCCAAAGTTGGGAAGAGCCTCTGGGCAGTGGAATTAGGTTATCAAAAAGGCCTGGGACACACAAGTGCTCTAATCATCTCTGCTCAGCTGCAAGGGAGGAAATGGTGCCGTCTCACTTCCCATTCATTTGTATTGATTCCTATCCTTCCATCCTGCTGGCATCTGGGGTCTTATCTCAGGCCCTCAGAAAACCTGCAGTCACAAGGGGAAAGAGGTATCCCGGACTTCTGGCCTGGTGCTTCTCTCACAAACATTTGCACACCAGACTTGTGTCTGCACGTGCAGACTGGACCAGCTCTGATGGACAAAGTCACACGTAAACCAGAGCAGCAGGATGTGCAAAGAAACTGAGTGTGCATATTCAAGCCTGGATTTTTCTGGATGTTTCTTTTCAGTGACAGGTAGTGCACAGTTGCCTGGGAGATAAAGGGTGTGACCGCATACAGACACCATTGGGGAAGATCCCTTTATGGGAAACACGCTCCCACAGGGCCAAGTCCGTGATCCTCAGCCCTACCATCTCCACCTGAAGTCACCTGTGCTGCCTCTTTTTCCTGCCTTGTCTGCTGCCACTTACTAGCTGCACCTGTTCTGGGGGGAGTCAACCTTCCTAGTTGCACCACTGAAAGTCCCATGTACAGGGCACTCCCTGAATCCCTGAATCTTGAGTTAAGAGGGGCAATTGATAGCCTATCTCTACTCCTCCTGGTCACCGCCCTAAAAGCACAGGCATACATGTTGTTTTTGTTAGGTGCCATTGAGTCAGGTCTGACTCATAGCAACCCTACGTACAACAGAACAAAACACTCTCCGACACTGCCATGCCGGGCACTATGTCAGTGCTTCTCTGCTATTCATAGGGTTTTCAATGGCTGATTGCTTCGGGAATGGACTGTCAGGTTCTTCTCCTATTTTTGTGGTGCTGGGGATTGAACCCAGGGCCTCAGAGAGAGCAGAGCAAGCACTCTACCAACTGAGCTAAACCCTAGCCCCACAGAGACACATACCAAATCTAAAAGTACAGGTCTAAAAACTACTTGCTGGGCTGGGATTTAGCTCAGTTGGTAGAGCGCTGAGCTGCAGTCTCTGGGGTCCCAAGTTCAATTCCCAGCACCACAAAAATGGGAGAAGGACCTGGCAATCCACTCCCAAGGCAATCTTGAAACAGTCAGCCATTGAAAACCCTATGAGGGTGGCTATGAGTCAGATACCGACTCGACGGCACCTAACAACAACAACAAAAACTACTTGCAGGTTCTATAATGACTTGAGTTTTTACCCTCTGCAAGACCATCATCACCGGCCCCTCACTTTTCCCCAGCTACCTCACTCTGCCACTCTTCCTGATAACTTGCTCACATGGATACTAGAATTGCCTCTGCCTCATCCGTCTCCCCCACCAAATCGGAAGCTTCTCCAGGTGAAGGGTCAGGAGAAGATGGGACACAGGGATGGCCCAGTGAATGGAGGAGTCAAGAAGGTTGGATACCAAGGTTGAAAAGACAGCCTGCCTATGTGACTGGGCCACAGCATAGGGCAGGGCTAACAGAGCTGTATTGCTGTCCCGAAATAAGTGCAGGCAGACAAAAGACATTCAAATGATACATAAGCCAAAGTCCAATTCCTTCCCACTTTTCATTCCCACGTCTCTATCTGAGATACAACCCCAAGCAGCCAACTTGTATATCCTTCTAGAGAGAGGTTGTACATAGGCAAAAAATATCCTTTAAAAATCCACAAATAGGCACACGTTTTTCTGTACCTTGCTTTTATCCTCCCTTGACCATATATTTTGGCTTTGGTTTAGTTATTAACATACACAGCTCATCACCGCCCCCAATTCTCTCCCTCTCTCTCTCTCTCTCTCTCCCTCCCTCTCTCCCTCTCTCTTTCTGTTTCTCTAGCTCATTTAGTGATTCCTAGTTACTAAGGGAGCCTGCAGCGTAGCCCTGTGGCATCCGATCCTGTCAGATCTCAGAAGCTGAGCAGGGCCCAGCCTGGTTAGTGAGTGGATGGGAGACTGCCTGGGAACACCAGGTGCTGTAGGCTTGGGAGACGGACCTGACAACCCACTCCCAAAAATCAATCCTCCATTGAAAACCCTGTGAACAGCAGAGAAGCACTGACAATAGTGTTTCTCCTGTTGTACATAGGGTCCCTATGAGTTAGATACTGACTCGACAGCACCTAACAACAACAAGAAGTTATAATAGAAGTTATAATGCGGGGTCTGGGGTTTAGCTCAGTTGGTAGAGTGTTACTCCACACTCTCTGGGGATCTGGGTTCAATTCCCAGCACCGCAAAAACAGGAGGGGGACACGGCAATCCTCTCCCAAAGCAATCCGGAAGCTATCAGCCATTGAAAATCCTATGAGGATCACCGTGAGTTGGACCTGACTCCATGGCACCTAACAACAACAACAACAACAACAACAACAACAACAATTCACTACAGGGCATCTGTCTAGAAGCTCCACATCTGCCACATCCTAGTAACTCTCATTCTCTCAGAACTCGCACCTCTGTCAGTCTTGATTACAGTTTGAATTAATTAAATAACGTGTTGTGGTGTTGAATGAAGTATACCTTCTGCCTGAATCCTCCACTAGATTAGGAGCGTTTCAGAATCACCTGAAGGGCCTGTTAAAATGAGGATTGTCACTGATCTTCCCCGATTCCATACATCTTGGGTAGAGCTTGAAAGTTTGCATTTCTATAAGGTTCTGGGCAACACTGATGTGCTGATGTGGCTGGTCTGGGAACCCTGCTTTGAGAACTGTTGCTCTAGAATGTGAGCTGTGTAAGTCAGGCAATCAGGGCGTTTATCCCTTAACAGTCTCTGCTGCCTAACTCCTAACAGGTGGGCAGCTCATAAATACTTCTTGAATGAAAAATGAGTGAATGAATGCTCTAACTATAGCCATGAGCACCTCCTATGGATTGACCTGGGGTAAATAAAGCCTAGGCTGTCTTGCAAAAGGAGATTTGAAAAAGCTGCAGTGCAAATCAAAGCCAGGGCCTCCAGTTTGGCCGGCTGAACAGGTTGGCCCACTATCTCCTCTCCCCACCAACTACCAACTTTCTTCCTGAAAACTCCTGGTCACGGTTCTTAGAGACACACGGAGTTTCAAAGAGGAACGTTTTTTACCTCCTTTGTCCTGGTGAACAAACTGGGGAGCCAGAGAGGGTTCAATGGCTTGCCCAGGTTCACATAGCACTCTGATGATAGATCAGACCTCTACTATCCAGCCAGAGGAATTGGCCAGAACGATTTATAATAACTGCACTTAGGATTTTTCTACTGTACAGTTCTTTTGCTTTACAATGTGCAAAAGTGTATTCATACAATCATTTAATTTTTTTACTTTCAGTACAATGTTCAATCAATTATATAAACTGTTGTTAGGTGCCATTGAGTTGGGTCCAACTCATAGCAACCCTATGTACAACAGAATGAAACACTGCCCAATTCTGTGTCAGGCACATGATGTTTTCCATGTTAAAGCCCATTGTTGCAGTCACTATGTCAATCCATCTAGTTGAGGGTCTTCTTTTTTTTGTTGACCCGCCACTCTCCCAAAAATTATGTCTTTCTCCAGGGACTGGTCCCTCTTTTTATTTGTTTATTTATTTTTTGCTATTTTTTTAATCAGGAATTTTTAATGTACATCTAATGTGATTCATTTTGACATGCTTTTCACTGTGACATTTCCATATATGCATTTTGATAAACATTATTCATATAGGTTACCCCTTACCCTCCCCTATGCTTCCAGCCCCACCCTTCCCATCTAAGTTTCCCATCTAAATCTTCTCTATCTTTTACTTAGTAGTAGTTTTCTATATGTCCTTGGGTTCCAGTTCTGTTTAAAATAGAAACTTTTCCTGTAGTGGTCTTTGTTTTTATCTTGTTAGAACAATTACATGCAATTTCTAGTCCATTTATATTGACATCATTTTTATCTTCCCCCCCTTTTATTATGATCTGACCTTTGAATAGGATTTTTCCTTCTTGTAATTTTGAATCAGCTCCCTCATATGAGCGAGAACATGTGTTGTTTCTCTTTCTGAGATTGTGTTCCTTCACTCAAAATAATTTTCTCTAATTCCATCCATTTTGCTGCAAATGACCTTATTTCATTTTTCTTGATTGCTGAGTAGTATTCCATTGTGTTGTTAGGTGCCGTCGAGTCGGTATCCTACTCATAGCAATGCTCTGTACCATAGGGGAAACACTATTGTCAGTGCTTCTCTGCTGTTCATAGGGTTTTCAATGGCAGATTGATTTTTGGGAGGGGGTTGCCAGGTCCTTCTCCCAAGCCTACAGCTTCAGGGGTTCCAGGCGGTCTCCCATCCAGGTACTAACCAGGCCTGACCCTGCTTAGCTTCTGAGATCTGACGGGATCAGATGCCACAGGGCTATGGCTGCAGGCATTCCATTGTGTATATATACCATAGTTTTTTTATGCATTCTTCTGTTGAAGGGCACTTTGGTTGATTCCATATCCTTGCTATTGTGAAAAGCACTGCATTGAACATGGAGATGCAGGTATCTCTGTGGTATGATGACCCATCTCCCTTTGGGTAAATTCCCAATAGTGTTATAGCTGGGTCATATGGTAGATCTATTTTTAGTTTTTTGAGGTACCTCTGTATTGATTTCCACAGTGGTTGCACCAATTTACAGCTCCACCAACAATGTAAGAGTGTTCCCTTTTCCCCGCAACCTCACCAGCATTTGTTGTTGTTTGTTTTATTGATCTTGGCCATTCTTACTGGTGTAAGGTGAAATCTCAGAGTTGTTTTGATTTGCATTTCCTTAATGGCTAGGGATGTTGAGCACTTTTTCATGTATTTCATGGCTTTATGGACCTCTTCATTTGAGAACTGTCTACTCAGTTCCTTTGCCCATTTGTGTATTGGGTTGTTTGGTTTTTGGGGAGTTTTTTCCTTGAGTTCTTTATAAATTCTAGTAATTAGACCTTTGTCTGATGTATGAAATGTGAAGATTTTTTCCCATTCCGTGGGGGTTTCCTTGACTCTGTTAATTGTTTCTTTTGCTGTGCAGAAGCTTTTTAATTTCATGTGATCCCATTTATCTATTCTTGTTGCAATTTCTTGAGTAACTGGAGTCCTATTAAGGAAATACTTTCCTATGCCTATATGATGGAGTATATTGCCTATCTTGCCTTCTATAAGTTTTAAAGTTTCTGGTTTTATGTTGAGATATTTTATCCATTTTGAGTTAACTCTCGTGTATATTGAGAGATGCGGGTCCACTTTCATTTTTCTGCATGTGGATGACCATGTTTCCCAGCACCATTTGTTGAAGAGGCTGTCCTTTTTCCAGTTCACTTGCTTTGCTCCTTTGTTGAAAATAAGGTGGCTATAGGTGTGTTGAGGTATATCTGGGTCTTCTATTCTGTTCCAGATGTCTTCAGGCCTATTTTTGTGCCAGTACCAAGCTGTTTTTGCAACCACTGCCCTCTAGTATAGTTTGAAGTCAGGGATTGTGATTCCACCTGCATTAGATTTGCAGCTTAAAAGTGTTTTGGCTATACGTGGTCTTTTGTGGTTCCATATGAATTTTTGGATCATTTTTTCTATTTCTGTAAAGACAGTCAGTGGAATTTTAATGGGTATTGCATTAAATCTATAGATTGCTTTTGGTAGGATAGCCATTTTTACAATATTAATTCTCCCTATCCAGGAGCAGGGGAGGTCCTTCCATTTTTCAGTGTCCTCTGCTATTTCTTTCTTTAATGTTTTGAAATTTTCCTTGTAGAGATCTGAAAGGTCTTTGGTTAGATTGATTCCAAGGTCCCTCTTGACAACATGTCCAAAATACGTAAGAGGCAGTCTAGCCATCCTCACTTCCAAGGAGCACTCTGGTTGTACTTCTTCTAGGATGGATCTGTTGGTTCTTTTGGGAGTCCACGGCATATTCAATATTTATCTCCAGCACCATAATTCAAAAGCATCAATTCTTCTCCTCTCCCTCTTATTCAACACCCAGGTTTCACAAGCACATGTTGCAATTAGAAATACCATGGGATGAGTCAGGCGCACCTTCATTTTCAATGTGACATCTTTACTTTTCAACACTTTAAAGAGATATTTTATAACAGCTCTTCCCAATAAGCTATTCAACACTTTAAAATAAAGTAGGCTTTGTGTTAGATGATTATGCTTACCTGTAGGCTAATGTCTAAGTGTTCTGGGCACATTAAAGATAGGCTGAGCTAAACTGTGATTTCAACACCTTAGGTGTAGTAAGTGCATTTTTGATTTAAAATATTTTCATCTTACCATGAAATTTTTGTTTATAGTGGATTTATCAGGGCTGGGATTTAGCTCAGTTGGTAGAGCGCTGCTCTGCAGTCTCTGAGGTCCCGAGTTCGATTCCCAGCACTGCAAAATGGGAGAAGGACGTGGCAACCCACTCCCAAGGCAATCCCGAAACAGTCAGCTATTGAAAACCCTATGAGGGTTGCTATGAGTCGGACTCGACTCAACGGCACTTAACAACAACAAGAACAAGAACAACAACAACAACATCAACAACCTGTGCAGAGACTCCTGACCCACAGAAACTGTGAGACCTTCCTTCTTTCTTCTTTTCTTCCTTCTCACCTTCTTTCCTTTCTCTCTTCCCTCCCTCCCTTTTTCTCCTTCCTTCCTTCCTTCCTTCTTTCCTTCCTTCCTCTTTCTTTCTCCCTTTCTCTCTCTCTCTCTCTCTCTCTCTCTTTCTCTTTCTTTCTTTCTTTCTCTCTTCCTTTCTTTACTTTTCTGGTACTGGGGGGCTGAACCCAGAGCTTGGCATATACTGTCTGCACACACAATTCCACTGAGCTGCACCTCTAGCCCCTTTTCATTTCTATCTTGAATTAGAATCTTGCAAGCTTCTGTGGCCAACTCTGAGAGGAGGATTTGAGTACAACTGGCTCAATTGAGAGGGGAACCCTTCGGGGGGGGACCACAGGAAGCACTGTTGGGGAGCAGCAAAGCCACCCAGGGAAAGAAAGGAAGCCAGTGCTGGTCAATTAATGAGCAGGTGACCGCAGCGGGCACATGGAGCCTGTCTGACAGGGGACTCTGCAGGACATGCCTCAGATGTGTTTCCCCCAAATGGCAAGGAAATTGTGAGACTTCCACCAGCTCCCATCATCACCATGGGAAGGTCCCCTCCTTGGGAGCCTGGCCAGCCCTGCAGCCACTGAAAGCCTCAGCAAGAAGGTCTCAGATGCTTGCAGGAGGGAGCCTGCTGTGGCCGCCCAGTGTGGAAGGCACCAGGGAGGGACACGGATGGCATCTGCTACAAATGTATGAAACTACATCCGCAAACTTGGACCTGAACCCTAGTTTTGCCCCTAACTCCCAAGTCCTCAATGTGCCCACCTGTCAAGTGCTTCTCTGCTCCTAAAGTGCTAGGATCTTCTTTCCTCTATAAACACAGACGGCTTGGGATCGCCCAGGACCATCCTTGTCAAAGCTTAATGTCCAGAGCTTCTGGGCAGGCAGACGTCCATCCATTTCTCTGTCCATGTTTCAGCCCTGTCACTGGAGCTGAGGTTCCAGGCTCTCCTTTGCAGCTGACCTGCGTATGTCTAACCACAAGTATGATTCACACATTGCACTGATGGGGTGCTTATATCCCTTGATATTAGATTACTTTGTTCAAAGTGATATCATTTGTTTATGAGTATTTGTCAAATCCTCAGAAATCCTTCCTCTCCTATCCTTTCAGCTCCTCATCTTCTGGACAGAGTTAAGTCCCCTCTTGCTGGCTGGACCACCCTAGGGTGGCTAAGACTGTCTCATCAATGAGTCACAGGCTAGTTGTATTTCTTAATACAATGGGGTAAAAGAAACAGTGTAAGAGAGAAAAGAAAGAAAAAAAGAAGGAAAAAAAAGAAGGAAAGAAAGAAAGAAAGAAAGAAAAGTGTTGGTTTCATTTTGTAATCAGGTACTGACATGAATTTAGGTGTATGTTGTTGTTGTTGTTGTAGTTAGGTGCTATTGAGTCGTGTCTGACTCATAGTGACCCTCATAGGGTTTTCAATGGCTGATTGCTTCGGGATTGGTCTAGGAGTGGATTGCCATGTCCCTATCCCATTTTTGTGGTACTGGGAATCGAACTCGGGACCTCAGAAACTGCAGAATGGGGTTCTACCAACTGAGCTAAATCCCAGCCCCTTAGGTGTACGTAGGTCTCCATTACTCCGGGCACCTTCTAGACCTTGCTGCTACCTCTCTGCAATGCCTACATGTTCATCTTCATTCTTTTAGGACCAGATAACTGCTCCTAAACGTTCCACGGGATGGGTGGGGAAAGTTTCCATAGTCACAGAAATTTGAGGTAGGCTGGGACCCACAAAATAAAAGCATGTCTTTGCTACTAGACTTCTCAACAAATGTGACCCCAGAACACTTTCTGTAAGCTGGAGACAGGCCCTGCAGAATGAAGCTGGTAAAATGCTTCCTTGGAGTGTGCCCTGGACATAGTGCTGGAGAGTGAAGATTCAGAGGCCACAGAAGTTTGCAAGAGTTACCTGGGTGCACCGGGATGCTGACATAGCTGCTGTGAACTCCGCGCCTCCCTCATTTATTGAGTATCACCGTGTGCTCGTGCTTTACCATAGGGAGTGGCTTGGCCAGGGAAGACAGAAGAGCAGCGATTTTTAGGAGTAAAGCCTTTCTGCTAAGGCATTGGGTGACTGTGAAGAGTGGAGAGCTTCTGGTGGTCCCTGGGGGGGGGGGGCATTCCCTCAGCACCAGAACTGGCTCCATGATTTACTCTGGGCCTGTGCAAATTGAAGACATGTGGCCCCTCATTTAAATATTACTCAGGATTTCAAGATGGTGACAGCAGAGCAGGAAAGCTAGCTTGGGGGCTGCCATTTTTTCCATTCTTTATGTTTTTATTGGTACTTTAATTATACATATTGATGTGATACAGAGTGATATTTCAGTTCAAATATCCACTATGCAATCATCAAATCATAATTGCTTATACTTCCAGCTCCTTAAACATTTTATTAAAAAAGGAAAAATTTTTGATTAACATGTAATGACAATTGTATGCATTTATGAGGTATAGCGTGATTTTGGGAGGGATTTTCATAGAGTTGCACCCTGCATTTTGCACTTTTTCTCTCCTTCTTTACCCTTCTAAATTGTTCCCCCTCCCCTTCCAACCTTCCCCAGGGTCTACTCCCAGATGTCCACCAACAAATGATTGGATTAAAATGTGGCATATATAGACGATGGAATATAAATCAGCAGTGAAGAAGAATAAAAATTCTGTTGTTTGCAGCAAAATAGATGGAACTGAAGATCATCATTTTAAACGAAATAACCCAGACTCATAAAGAGAAATACTACATAATCTTACACATATGTGGGAGCTAGATCAACCAGAAAGAAAGAAGGAAAGAAAGAAAGAAAGAAAGAAAGAAAGAAAGAAAGAAAGAAAGAAAGGAACATACAGTCATACTTATCTAAAATTGGAAAATACAAGTTGAACCAATATGAGAGAGGAGAGGGTAAGTGGGAAGGAGCTAGCAGGCTTTCTATCAACACACAGATTGCGTGCATCCATGAAGTCAACCAAGCATAGCATGGACCTTCACAGGAGGAGCAGCCCTGGCTGTCTGTGGAACTAAGCACTTAGTGCCTCTCATCCTCTCCTCCCGTCCTCCAGTGCCTGTGCTCCTCCAGGACAGGCTTCCTCCTGCTCTGCCTCAGCAGGAAGTTAGTCCTGCCAGCTCTTAATGAATCAGCGGCAGATGAAGCGATATTCTGGAGATTGCGCAGAAGCAGGGAATCATGGCAAGGGATTGGCAGCTCAGACCCTCTCAATGCCGATGCGCAATTTCATAAGCCCTTTCTGTGCCTTGGGACACTCCTTTGAAAAGGAGATTGGAAATGATGCCCAAGCAGGGGACTGGATCATGGGAGGGGCTGATGAGGGATGGACATGACTCAACCTTTTGCAAATGAGCCAGTGCGTCACAAGGGTAGGATTTTTGTATTTCCTCTCTCAGAGGCTCTCGGCCATTTCTCTCCTTTCCTTCCTCATCCATTCATTCAGTCAGTATTTGGGGGGAATGAACTAGGTAAAGAAGAAGGAGAAACAGTTAGAGGGAGGGAGGGAGAGAATGGAAGAGCCAAGATTTGAAGCCAGGCCATCCCACTGTACCCTCTCCCCCTGCTGCCACCCCCTAGGTTTGTAAAAGTTTAGCTGGTGGAGAAAACAGAAACTAATGGTAAACAAGGGCCACTGGGCTGTCTGTGGATTTTAATCACCTTAGATCCCCACTGCACAAGAGCCCAAATAATTGACAGTTGGCCACCAACCAGCTTCAGGAGGCTCCAACCTCCCTGTGCCTTCAGCCATCTCCAGCAATTAAGCTCAGCATGACAGTTGTTTCTGAAACAAGAAGCCGAATGAATGGAATTAATCTCCCCGATTTAAATCCATTAGTGCCTGTGATATATCGGCGCAGGCATTAAGAACCACTTCACCTCACCCGGTCATGCCCAAGGGGTCACGGGCTGACTCATAGTTAATAGTGGGGAAGACTTTAATGGAGGGGGTGGCTTTGAAGAAGTGCAGGGTGTGTTCAGAAGCTTGAAGGTTTAATGCATTTTTAATTAAATGTGCTTTAATAGGATTCAGTACCAACTATCATGTCACTGCAGATAGATTCATTATATTTGCTCAGTTAATTACGCGTGCGTTATTACCCAAGTGTAAACTTTGATGACCTGGAAAGAAGCTTGACTTAGAGGGACACCTGGGACTTCTGCTGGCACTCTCAGGACCGGATTAAACCACTCCCCATCCTTCAGCCCACAGTGTACTCTGGTGTGTGCACACATACTCACGCTCACAGTACACACGGATGGACCGGCAAAGACAGCCAGGCACACACGTACAAGTGTCTCTCTCTCTTCCTCTCTCCCTTTTCAAAGAGCAAGCAGTGGTGGGAGATAGTAAAGTCAGGAAAAAAGTGTTTCCAGATCTGGCTCCATCCAATAATTTAGCCGAAAATCTTCAGACAAAGCCTTGAATGTTTCTGATCCTCAATGTTCCTCCTCTGTAAAACGATAACATCAATAATGTTAATAATGAGGATGCCTCCCAAGATTGTTGTCAGTTCCAATGGCATTATACCTATAGAGCACCTGGTGACATGCCAAGCCCTCTGTGTGGCTGTTGTTCATTCTAACCAATCCACCTATCTCAATTCTACAAACTCAACCCAGGCTGTATCAGTTCTACAAACTCCATCTACCTATATCCATTTACCTGTTTCCACTCTATTATCTCAGGGAATGGGATTCTTGATTTATACCAAGTGTTTCTATGTGACCTGATTTACTCATTCAACAGGCATGCACTTGACCACAGTCAGTAATGACTTTATAAGCATCTACCATGTGTCCAACTTGGGGACCTGAGCTTTTATATATTTATCATAAATGATTACTTCTTCACCAGCAGTCAGGTGAATATCTGCATATTATTGGTGGGAAATTGAGACTTTGGCTAATCAGTACTATTTACTGGATCCTTCAATTTATATGCTGGACAAATAATCCAAGAAGCTGGACTTTATGAGGAAGAACGCGGCATCAGGATTGGAGGAAGACTCATTAACAACCTGAGTTATGCAGATGATACAACTCTGCTTGCTGAAAGTGAAGAGGATTTAAAACATTTACTGATGAAGATCAAAGATCACAGCCTTCAATATGGGCCGCGACTAAACATCAACAAAACAAAAATCCTTACGACTGGGTCAGTATGCAACTTCACAATAAATGGAGAAAAGATTGAGGTTGTCCATGATTTTTGCCTTGCTTGACTCTGTAATCAACACCCATGGAAGCAGCAGTCAAGAAATCAAAAGATGCATTGCTCTAGGAAAAGCTGTGGCAAAAGATCTGTTTAGCATATTGAAAAGCAAAGATGTCACATTGAAGACAAAGGTGCACCTGACTCATGCCATGGTATTTTCAGTGGCATCATATGGTTGTGAAAGCTGGACATTGAACAAAGGAGACAGGAGAAGAATTGATAATTTTGAATTATGGTGCTGGAGATGTCTATTGAACATACCATGGACTGCCAAAAGAACCAACACATCTGTCCTAGAAGAAGTGCAACCAGAGTGCTCCTAGGAAGCAAGGATGGCCAGACTACATCTTACATATTTCGTACATGTAGTCAGGAGAGATCAATCCCTGGAGAAGGACATCATGTTTGGGAGAGTGGCAGGTCAATAAAAAAAAGGAAAACCCTCCACCAGATGGATCGACACAGTGTGTGCAACAATGGGCTTAAATATAAATAAGATTGTGTGCCTGGCACAGAATTAAGAAGTGTTTCGATCTGCTGTACATAGGGTTGCGATGAGTTGGACTCGACTCGATGGCACCTAACAACAACAACCACGTTATGTCAAGGGTGGGGATAAAGAAGAAAATAAAACAGATGTGGCTCTTGTCTTTGAAGACCCTGATCTTGTAACAAGAAGTTTTCAAGGGCTCATAAGAAATGGCTTATGCTCTCAGGCCTTTGGTTTTCTTTGGGATGAAATCTCACAGACTCACGAAGTGATGGATAGAGCCTCTTGCTGTCTCATTCTCCACATGTTACTTCCAGGTTTGGAGAGTGGAGGACGTGGTTGGGGTTGGGGAGGAGATGCTACATAGTTAGAGGAGGTTCCCCTGAGATGTGCTAGATAAACTCCCAAGACTTGGCATCTCAGGATTCCACATGCCTCCACATCCCCTGGGGATCTTCTTACAGCACGGAATCTGTCAGTAAGTTCAGGGATGGGAAAGATGTAATGGTTAACTTTGTGTGTCCACTTGGCGAAGCCATGGGATTTACTTGTTTGGGTTGTTTGGTCAAACAACAGTTTAGATTTTCCAAATGTAGAGTTTTTTGAATGGCATTACTATTTGAATCAGTAATCTCTGAGTAAAGCACATTATTATCCCCCATTATGGTGATGCCTGCAGCCATACCACTGTGGTGTCTGCTCCCGTCTGATCTCGGAAGCTAAGCAGGGTTGGGCCTGGTTAGTACTTGGATGAGAGACTGCCTAGGAAGACTAGATACTGTACGCTTGGGAGAAGGACCCAGCAGCCCACTCCCAAACATCAATTGGCCATTGAAAACCCTATGAATAGCAGAGAAGCACTGACAGTAGTGTTTCACCTGTTGTACATAGGGTTGTTATGAGTCAGACACTGACTCAGTGGCACCTAACAACAGCAACAACAAAGTGATGACAGGTTTTATCCAATTGGTCAAAGGCCTTGGGAGGAAAAACCAAGAGGAAAGAGACATTTGGCTCCATTTCTGCCTTTGGACTCAAGCTGTAAGCTCAGTTCTTCCTTGGGTCCCCAGCTTGTCAACTTGCCCTGCCGATTTTGGTGTTATCAAGCCATACAATTTAACAACCCAACTCCTCATAAAAGAAATATATACCTCTCTATCTCTATCTGTGTCTGTATGCATCTCTTTATCCTGTTTCTTCTGTGTCTCTGGAGACCCAGAGTAACACTGAGGTGTGTGTTTCTGCATTATCCCTGAGCTCCAGGAGATCTTTGGCTGGGATTCAGCTCAGTTGGTAGAGCGCTGCGCTGCAGTCTCTGAGGTCCCGAGTTCAATTCCCAGCACCGCAAAAATGGGAGAAGGGCCTGGCAATCCACTCTCAAGGCAATCCCGAAACAGTGAGCCATTGAAAACCCTATGAGGGTCGCTATGGGTCGGATACGGACTCGATGGCACCTAACAACCAGGAGACCCCATTCCTACTGATCTGTGAGCCAGACTCTGAGGAAAACCACAGGTAAAAATGCCTTTTGCAAATAGGAACATCGTGGTGTGAAAGGCTGGGGCACATCTTCAAGTTGCCGGAAAGATCTTTAGAGGCAAGATCTGGCTGGAACCATTCTGCTGCACTCTCTCCAGGGATCTTAATTTCTCCCTCACCATTTGAATGCAGTGGTTGGTCTGAGCTGGTCAGCAACTGGCATCTCTAAGAGCATGCGCCCTACTACTTTTAATCTCATGGTTTTGGTTTCCTAAACACAGTGTTTCTTCCACCCTTTCCGGTCAAGCAGAGGCAGCAAGAGTCAATGCCGAACAGCTGGACGCAAGCTGAGAAGAGAAGAAATCAGAGTTGGTATAAAAGTTCTCTGTCAGTCCAGATGTCTGGCGTCCCACAAACACCAGTGTGGGCCACAGCAACACCCCCCCCCCCCCGCCACTGACACCTTTTGACGCCAACATGTGCGATAGTGCTAGGCAATAATAAGGAGAGCCTGATTCAAAGTCATTACAAATGCCACGTGGGGAAGCGGCTGGTTTGCCACATGCTGCTTGGCTTGGACCAGATGGTGCAGCAGCAAAACCAAATGAAATAGGAGCGGAGTGGTGAAGGAGGAGAAAGGATCTCATCAGCAAAGAATCTTTTCTCCCCCGCGTAGCTCTCCACAATACAACAACTATTTATATGACGTTTACATTGTGTTAGATATTATAAATAACCTAGAGATGGTTTGTGGCTGGGGTTTAGCTCAGCTAGTAGAGTGCTGCTCTGTGCTCTCTCCGAGGCCTTCAGTTCAATCCCCAGCATCACAAAAATGGGAGAAGGATCTGGCAATCTACTGCCCAAACAATCCCCCAAATCCCAGGTTCAGGTAGAAGGTTCCATGCTGGTATAAGGACCTGCCATGGCAAATGCCCATGGGCTGGTCTGTCCCTGTCTAGTAGAAATATAATATGAGCCACGTATGTAATGCTACATTTTCTACAAGACACATTTAAAAAGTCAAAAGCAACAAGTTAATTTGAATAATATGTTTTCTGTAATGTTGTTGTTGTTGTTGTTAGGAGCCATCGAGTCGTGCCCGACTCATAGCGACCCTCATAGGGTTTCAATGGCAGATTGTTTTGGGATTGCCTTGGGAGTGGATTGCCACGTCCTTCTCCCATTTTTGCGGTGCTGGGAATCGAACTCGGGACCTCAGAGACTGCAGAGCAGCGCTCTACCAACTGAGCTAAGTCCCAGCCCCTTTCTGTAATAGGAATACCCAAATATTTTTATTTCAACATGTTACCACTATGAATGTATATGACTGGGATATTACATAATTATAGTACCCTTGGTTCTAAGATCCCCCACAGATATCAAAATCTGAGGATGCCCAGTTCCCTCATATAAAATAGCAGAGTATTTGCATAGAAGTTAAATCTTCCTATGTAACCTAAATCGTCTCTGTCGTTGTTAGGTGCCATTGAGTCTGGTCCGACGTATAGCAACCCTATGTACAACAGAACAAAACACTCCCGGATGCTGTGCCATGTCCCACACTATGTCAGTGCTTCTCTGCTATTCACAGGGTTTTCAATGGTCGATTGTTTTTTGGGATTGTTTGGGCAGTAGATTGCCAGATCCATCTCCCATTTTTGTGTGCTAGGGATTGAACTCAGCGCCTCAGAGAGCATAGAGCAGCACTCTACTAGCTGAGTTAAAGCCCAGCCACAAATCATTTCTAGGTTATTTGTGATATCTATTACAATGTAAATGTCATATAAATAGTTGTATTGTCTCAGGAATTATAATAAGCAAAAAGTCTGCGTGTTCAGTACAGACACAATTGTTCTACAAAACATTTTTGACCTGAGATTAGTTGAGTCCTTGATTATAAAACCTGAGACTCTAGAGAACCGGGCTTTGCTTTTTTGTTATGGCTCTTTGAAATCTGGTATACTTACAGCATATCCCAATTCATGCTGGCCACAATGTGGTAGCTGGGGGCTACCATATTGGCCAACGCAGTTCCGGATCTTTGAGGACCAGCATGGAATCGCTGAAGACCCTCACATTGGTATCTGACACTTGCTCCATCTTCACCATAAAATAGAAAAGTGAAAAAAAAATTGGAAAAAATAATCTTTCAATCATAAAAAGATGCCGGGCAAATCCTGTCAGGCAAATATTCACAGTGGAGTGAATAATAACAGTGGTTCCACTCAAGCAAACACCAAATAAGCAAACATTCTTTAAACAAACAGAAGCTGAGTATCTTTCAGGAATGTATTTATACTGTGGGTCACAGAAGGGGTTAAACAAAAATTTGTCTTAAAAATCATCTCCCCAAGGATACTGTCTGTTGTTCTCCCATGTGTTGGTGGAAGGGGGGAGGTTCTTGGGGGTGAGAACTGAGGCAACTGATGGACTGAGAAATAGGGTTTTGGTGGCTACCCAGGCCTTTGGACATCTTCCTCTGCCATCACCTTTCCTAGCTCTTGTAGTCAAGTGCCACACCAGGTGAGATTGACAAGGAGGCCGAAACTCCAGGTTGGGGAGGGTACAGGAGACTTTCAGGGTTTGAGGGGGATTTCCAGCAGAGGCTGTGCAATCCTGGAGGGTTTCATTGATCTGGCTGGCTGTTCATTCACCCCTCCGTGCATGGACCTTTATGCATCATCTCAGGGAGCTCCCTGGGAAACAGGTCTACTAGGGAGAATCTTGCAAGTGACACCACTGAAAGAGGCAGGAAGCAGAATTGGGCTCAGGGGGACAGGAGCAGGGATGCAGTCTGAACAGAGCATCACCCACTCTCGGGGAATTCTGAAGACGGGATGCTCTGTAGAGCTCTCTCAAGCCAGGAACAGAGCCCCTGCCTTAATACACGTCTTCTGATTTCAATGTGGCTCCCTCAAATGCATACAGTGGAAATCTAATCCCCCAATTCGTAGGAGTGAGAGCTTTAGTGGTTACAATAACATTAGATGAGGTCATAAGGTAGGGCACCCATGATGACCTTGTTGTTGTTGTTGTTAGGTGCCGTCAAGTCGGTATCCGACTCATAGCGACCCTCTGTTCAACAGGGGAAACACTATTGTCAGTGCTTCTCTGCTGTTCATAGGGTTTTCAACGGCAGATTGATTTTTGGGAGGGGGTTGCCAGGTCCTTCTCCCAAGCATACAGCTTCTGGTGTTCCCAGGCGGTCTCCCATCCAGGTACTAACCAGGCCCGACCCTGCTTAGCTTCCAAGATCTGACGGGATCAGATGCCACAGGGCTACCGCTGCAGGCATGATGACCTTAGTGGCTTTATAATAAGAGGAAGAGAGATCCAAGCTGACGTGGCTCTGTCTCACCATGTGACACCCTTTGGCATGCTATGATGAGCACCAGGCCCTCACCAGATGCCAAGCAGATGCTGGAACCAGGCTTACTTCCCAGCCTCCAGAACTGTAAGATTAGAAACAAAAAACTTCTATTCTTTATAAATTACCCAGTGTTAGGTATTTTGTTATAGCAACAGAAAGTAGGCATAGAAAAAAATTGGTGCTAAGAAGTGGTGCTGTTGCTGTATAAAAATCTTGTAAATGTAGAAGTGGCTGATTGGATTTGGGTGCCCTGGGAAGGAGGTGTGACAGAGGTCAGGGTGGGTATCTTTGAGATCTGAGGACTATCTACTGGCAACACTGCCAGTACCTGGAGTAATAGGTCCTTTGTTCCTGCAGGTGCATTTGGGTGGCACATCACAGCATCTACCACACACATCCTTTACCAGTCACTCATGTATGCACTCATATCTCTATTAGGTTGTTCTTAGGTGCTGTTGAGCCAGGTCTGATTCATAATGACCCTCACAGTGCTGTCAATGGCTAAATGTTTCAGGATTGCTTTGGGAGTAGACGGCCACATCCTTCTCCCATTTTTACAGCGATAGGGATCAAACTCGGATCCTCAAAGAGTGTGGGGCAGCATTCTCCCAACTGAGCCAACCCCTAACATCTCTGGGCCTCACTTAACAACTCACTCATTCATTCATTCAATCATTCATCAAATTTACACATGCCTCACTTCACAGGAGACCCTGCCAGTGGTTTGTCTTGGCACTTCAAGCCCTTCATGGCCTGGTTCACTGCCTTGACTGGACATGATTAGAGAAAACTCCCCCTGAAATAAATGGGTTCCAGAAAATAGTGGCCTTCACTGTGAAGATCATTTCCTGTCCAGCCAGGGGCCCATCTGTTTATGCAATGGCTCACACCACTGCTTTCACTTCTTTGTTAAAAATCTAAGCAATCCCTAGGATGGGCTGCAGAAAAGTGACAATTAGACAGTCACTTTTTAGCACAAATTAGCTCAGCCACCCTGTTTGGATATCAATTAAGAGAGGTTGTTTGTGAATCAGAAGCACAGGCACAGACACTGGACAGTGAGATTTGGTTTGGCTAATTGGAAAAAGCCACAATGTCAGAGACTGGAAGATCTGGAATCTCATTTCTTCTTGCCAAATATTAGCCCTGGGGCTTACAGCACATCATTTCACTCTTTTTCCTCCATGGGCAAAACTGTATCCTTCAAAGGGTAGAAATGCAAAAGACCCTTGTAGGGACTGGGTTTATAAGAATAAGTCCCTATTCTGAGAATTAGGTTAGGGGAGCAACCAAGCAAGAAGTCAGGTTTTAACATTAAATGGTGCGTGAGATGAAGATAATAAAACATGGTATTTTAACAGAGAATGGCACAGTGGAGAAGCAACTCAATTTGGGGGCAAAAAAACTCTCTCTTTAAAATAACATTTGAGCCAAAGGAGAAAGGAAAAATCCATCCTGAAATGCAATGTCATCCTCAGTATCTGCAGGGGATTGGTCCCAAGATCTTCATACATACCTAAATCTGAGGATGTTCAAGTCCCTTACATATTTTGTTGTTGTTAGGTGCTGTCGAGTTGGTATCCGACTCATAGGGACCCTACCGTACAACATGGGAGAAACACTATTGTCAGTGCTTCTCTGTTGTTCATAGGGTTTTCAATGGAAGATTGAGTTTTGGGAGTGGGTTACCGGGTCTGTCTCCCAACCCTTACATATAGTGGCGTAATATTTGCATATAACCTATTAATGTCCTTCTCTATACTTTAAATCTCCTCTAGGTTACTTTTTTTCCTTTTGGTGCTAGAGATCAAACTTAGGCCCTTGCACACATTAGGCAAGTGCTATACCATTGAGCTACAGTACCAACCCTCTAGATTATTGATAATTCTTAATATAAATGTAAAGGGAAAATGTCTGTACATGTTCAGTACTAATGCAATTTAAAATATATATATATTTTCAATACCCCATTGGCTATATGTGAGGATGCAGTATCTCAAATAAGGAGGGCAGACCCTATGTGGAAGGAGTGTTGTAAGCAGAAAATGGGTACATGTGTGGATACATGTGGGGGTGTAAAAAACGAGCAAGATGGCCAGGGAGGCTGCAGACACATAAGTGAGCAGGATGATGGGGATGGTGAGGTGGGCGGAGCTGGCATCGTACAGGGCCTCACCACTTAGGCGAAGGAATTTACATTTTATTCCAAAACAGCTAGAAAGCCACTGGAGGGTATTTAATATATATGAAGAATTTTTAATATAGATGAAAGTGTTTTGTAAACGCAAAAGCACAAAGGGAAAGTATTATTATTATCATATGTGTGCATAACAACTCCGTTGCACAATCACAGATTCAACCAACCGAGACTCAAGAATCCTCAAAATAAACTGCATCTGTACTGACCCTGTACAGAATTTTTATTCTTTAGGACCATCACAGGCTGGTCTGAGGGCTTCTGCTCAGAGTTAGCAGTCAGGCATGGGGGCTGATACACAGCCTTTGCAGCAGGAAGCTTCTCAATTCTGGCTTTCGGAGTTCACCAGGGGAGGTGTGGGGCATTGAGACTAGCAAGGAACTGAAGCGGCCTGGAGAGAAGTGGGCAACACCTTACTCACATCTCATTGGCCAAAACCGGTCACATCTCCATGTGGAACTTTGGCCAGTGGTAGCAATGTTTCCCATTCCTATATAGCGAGCTCTCGGTACATAGACACTCAATAAGTAATTTTGGAAGCACTGGAAACTTATCTAAGTCAACTTGATTGTTCACCAATTATCAGTTCCTTCTGGTAAATATTGGGGAGGGGTTGGATAGGTGGGAGCTGTGTGTTTGCTTCTGCACAACTTCACAACTAGGTGGTATTGTATATTGACATTCAGTTTCAGATTGAATGTTTTTATATGCACATCATTTGTTAGTGAACAGGGAGAAACTCACCTAACAACAAATAGACAAAAATAATAATCAATTCCCATAAAATAAGTAAAGTCCTATTCTCTGTCCTTACATGTTCTGAGAATTACTTTTCTGGAAAGGTTCACTCCGTGGTAGATGATGCATATTCTTATGACAGATTTAGACAACTTTGTAGTCCAATAACGACATGGAGGCTGTGCTTGAAAGGCAGAGCACCAGACAGGAGACCTCAGCTCTAGACAGTCTATCTATACCACCCCTCCGAAATACTTGTTGAAATTTGAGTACCACTCAAAGTGGTGATGTTGGGAGGTGGGATATTTAAGAAGCGATTCAAACATTTAGGAAGGACTAATGTCTTTCTTGAAGGACTAAGTTAATTGTTCCTGAACTAGGCTAGTTATCTCAAGACATGGTTATTACAAAATTAGGCCTCCCCTTGTATTTTGCCTCTCCTGCACGTGTCTGCTTGCCTTTCCACTTTCTGCCATGTAATGGCAGGTACAAAGTCCTCACCTGTGAGTAGATACTGGCAACGTGTTCTTGGACTTCCTGTCTCCAGAATCATGAACCAAAATTGACTCTTTTTTTTTTTGTAAATTGTCTAGTCTCAAGGATTTTGCTATAGCATCAGAAAATGGACCAAGACAAACATTCATTCAGCAAAGGAAAATGATCCTCCATATTTCTTATTCTAAATAACCAATTACCTGATACAAATTTGAAGTCCCTGTGGCTTGTGGGTTCCTTATGAAGGTCCTATGCATATTAACTATCTTTCTCTGGGCATAGATAAAACTAAGTCGTATATAATGGCTAGACAAAATGTGGCACATGTGATGGAATATTATTCGGCAATATAAGGGAATAAATCATGGATATATGCAGTGACATGGAAGAACCTCAAAAACTTTACTCTTGGTGAAAGAAGATAGACATGGGACCCTACTCCATTTAAATGGGATAAGAAATCAAATCCATAGAGATAGAAAGAAAATTTGGGCTTGGCTGGGGGTGGTTGTTGTTGTTAGGTGCCCTCTAGTTGGCATCTGACTCATAGTGACCCTATGTACAACAGACAAAATATTATTGTTATGCTTCTCTGCTATTCATAGGATTTTCAATGGCTGATTGTTTTTTGGGAGTGGGTTGCCGGGTCCTTCTCCCAAGCCTACAGCACCTGGAGTTCTCAGGTGGTCTCCTATCCAGGTACTAACCAGGTCTGACTCTGCTTAGCTTCTGAGATCTGACAGGGATCAGATGCCACAGTGGTAAGGCTGCAGGGGCCTGGAGGTAGAGATGTTAATAATAAATGTGTATGAGGGATATTACTAAGGCCATGAAAGTGTTCCCAAACTGATTTATAATAATGGCACACAACTCAGTAGAATTCTTACAACATCACTGAATTGTACATTCGCAATGAATGAATTATATGATATGGGAAATATGCCTGAATAAAGTTACTTAAAAAATAAAAAAAGAATACTCACCACATTGCTTATGATGTTGTTGTTGTTAGGTGCTACGGAGTCTGGTCTGACTCATAGTGACCCTATGTACAACAGAATGAAACACTCTCAACACTGTGCCTGCCCTGTACTGTGTCAGGCTTCTCTGCTAGTCATAGAATTTTCAATGGCTGATTGTTTTGGGAGTGGGCTACCGGTTTCTTCTCCCATTTTTACAGTGCTGGGGATTGAACCCAGGGCCTCAGAGCATGAAGAGCAAGTACTCTACCACTGTACCTACACCCCAGCCCCTGTGGCGCTTATGTTGTTGTTAGGTGCCATTGAGTCATGTTCTACACACAGCCAACCTCATAGGGTTTTCAGTGGCTGATAGTTTTGGGATTTCTTTGGGAGTGGATTGCCACGTCTGGCTCCCATTTTTGCAGTGCTGGGAATCGAACCCAGGACTTCAGAAAGTGCAGAGTGGCGCTCTACCCACTGAGCTAAACCCAACCCCCACGCTGCTTATACTGCATTTAAAAATAAGTTACCGACAATATTACCCAAAGAACTGAGGTTTTTGCCCAATGAGTTTTAAACAGCTTCACTTACCTATTTACGCTTTTGAAAAAAACAAACTCATTTAACCCTGCTACCAAAGGGGCTTTTGGTTTTCCTCAACAGACCTCTAAATAAATTAACTGGAAAATACAACAATCTGTAGCTCAGATTTCCCAAGCACCATCTCCTCCCACCCCAACACAATAAGGAAAGGGGTTTAGGAAGAAAAAAAAATGGATAACCTTGCACTTGAAGTTTCTAATCAGTTCTTTGGCCTCAGTTCCCTTGACTGCAACATGGGATAACGTCGTTATCTTACAGGCATGACAGCTCCAGGTGGGAAGCTATCATTACCCAGGCCTCTGCAGAAAGGCATAGTTTACCTATAATGATGGAGCCAGATCCTCTGCACATGCTCTGGGCTGCACCTGGGGGATCCGGCAGGGCTTCCTCCATTGGAGACTGTGCTAAAATACAGTTCTGATGCAGGCAGGCCTGGGTGATTCCAATGCTGCTTGCCCTGCCCACACTTAAAGTCACAAGGAGAAATGCCAACTTTTATCTGGTGAGGACTTTATTTAATTTTAATTTAATTTTTTGAGACAGGATCTTTTTTTATTGGAAAATTTTAATGCATAACTTAATGTGTTTCATTCTGACATGCATTTCATTTTGACATTTCCATATATGCATTTCATTGTACATTGCACACATAACTTCCCCCTTACCCTCTTGTGCCCCTCCTCCCCCATACTCCCCCACCACCCATGGCCTCTCTTCTACTTGCATGTCTTTTTGCAAGAATATTTTTCTGTATACCCTTGCATCCCAATTGTGATTTAAGTCCACACTTTTTTCTGTAGTGGTCTTCTTACATTGTCAGCAGTGTTACATGAATAATCTAGGCCATTTGCATTATTACCATCCTTTGGTATTGTTGGTTTTATTATAATTATTTCCTGAACTATTAAAGTTGGGCTGCTGACTTTGAGGTCGACTTCCCTCTCTCACTCCTTGCTCCTCCTTGGACCTCCTCCCCCTCCTGTCTTCTCCCATCATCGCTTCCTTTTGCTAGATCCTTCCCTCCTTCTTTCTGCTCCTTGAATTGTTGAAACAGGATCTTGATATGTAGCCTAAGCTGGCCTAGAACTCCCCACCCTCCCATGTCAGCCTCCTGAGTGCTAGGATTACAAGCAGGAACCAACATGCCTGGTTCTGTCATGGACTTTAAACCTCTTAACATCCCTGACTTTTCTGCCAACTCTGATTGGTCTTCAGAACTATCTGGAAGCCCAGCACTTGCATTTGCCCAGGAGCCCACTGAACCAATATCTTCAAGGTAGTCCCGGGGGTGAGGGTCTTAGATTTTAAAGCTTCTACAGTGTTGGGAGGCCTGCAGCTGTAGCCCTGTGGCGTCCGGTCCTGTCAGATCCCGGAAGCTAAGCAGGGATGGACCTGGTTAGTACCTGGATGGGAGACCGCCTGGGAACACCAGGTGCTGTAGGCTTGGGAGAAGGACCTGGCAAACCACTCTCAAAAATCAATCCGCCATTGAAAACCCTATGAACAGCAGAGAAGCACTGACAATAGTGTTTCGCCTGTTGTACTCGGGGTCGCTATGAGTCAGATACCGACTCGACAGCACTTAACAACAACACAGTGTTGGGGCTCACTGGTTAAGAGAACCCCACAGAAGCTGTGGAAACACCTTGGATTTGGGGCAGGAAATCTGGCTTCTAGTCCCTTTCCTGCCACTCTGTCACCTTGATGAGTTCCTTTCCTCTGTCTGGGGCTCATTTTCCCCACCTGGACAGAAGTGGGTGGCAGGAGAGGGGTGTAGCACTCCTATTCCTTGAGGCCCCCCTCCCAACTTTCCTGGCCTTTTCCAATTGGCCGAGGCATCTCTGTGACTCAGGGGGGCAGGCCTAGCAGCTGGGAGGTGGAGCACTCAGGGCGGGGTGCCAGGTTTTCCACCCCGCTGCCCCTGGAGCCCAGCGCCCTGCCTGGGCTATTGTGCTCATGGGAGGTCTTAGCTGGTGAGGCCGCCAGCCCCACTGCTCAGGCGCCAGGGCTGCTGCATTATTTCATCAAAGTTCATTATGCTGGGGAGGAGACCAGTAATAAAACATGATTACAAGTGTCTCCACGGAGCACTTAAAGACATAATTCGGGGTGTGCATTCTGCTGCATCCCTGTTTGCGGTCGCATAACGCACGGAGATTTGCACCTCTGATATATGCCAGTTTGGGAGTTAATTGAAGTGAAAAAAACAACACCCCACGAACTTGATTCAATTTGTCTCAGGACTGCGTTTGTTGTTTTATACGGAAGCATGATTTGCTATTTTTGAAAGCACACAGTTAATTATGTGTGTAAAAGGCAGGTACACGGACACGGAGACACCCAGGGACTGAATGGCAGCCAAGACTATGGGATGTCACTGGCAAAGCACTTGGGGAGAAATGGCTTTCCATTCTTTCTTTTTTTTTCCTTTCCCTTTGCTGCCCCCCTCTCTAGTCCTTGTGAAATAGCAGCTGGTGATGGTTGCTGGGAAGGAAATAGATGATACTTTGTTGTTGTTGTTAGGTGCCATTGAGTCGGTATCAGACTCATAGCGACCCTCATAGGGTTTTCAATGGCTGACTGTTTGGGGATTGCCTTAGGGGTGGATTGCCAGGCCCTTCTCCCATTTTTGTGGTTCTGGGAATTGAACTCAGGACCTCAGAGACTGCAGTGCAGCGCTCTACCAACTGAGCTAAATCCCAGCCCCAGATGATACTTTACGGGACAAAAAAGGATCTTCTGCTCTGTCCCATGTCATCTGAAGGGATTGCTGGGGCGCCTGCCTCTGTATCTGAGAATGAGGACGTGATGGGCATTGCCTTGTGGGTTGGAGCCCAATTGCCCGGGAGGTGAGTTGGAGCCCGGGAGGGCAGGGCAGGGTGCAGATGTATCTCTGGAGGGCTGTGTTGGGGGGAATTAATTCCCTGCATGGTGGCTGGGAGGACCCTATCACTTTCTGGGTCTTGGCCCTGCATCTGAGGCTGTGCCCAGGCTTGGCCCCTGAGCAGCACAGGGCATGGCCCAGTCCTAGTGTGGGACCTCACGTCAGTGCTGGCTGTACCCACGATGGCCTGGTGCCCTGGGACATGCGGGCCTCTGTTTCTAGTCCTTGTAGAATGGAAGGTTCGGATAGGCAGTGTTTCCTAAAGTTGCCTAATCTTAAGAATCAGATGCGAATCTGGTCAAAAATAGATTTCCCCAGCCCTGCACTGGGAAAGATGCTGGGATTTAGCTCAGTTGGTAGAGCGCTGCTCTGTAGTCTCTGAGGTTCCGAGTTTGATTCCCAGCACTGCAAAATGGGAAAAGGATGTGGTAACCCACTCCCAAAGGCAATCCTGAAACAGTTAGCCATTGAAAACCCTATGAAGGTCGCTATGAGTAGGACTCAACTCGACGGCACCTAACAACAACAACAACAACACCAAAGATGCCTGCAGCCATAGTCCTGTGGCATCCAATTCCATCAAATCTTGGAAGCTAAGCAGGGTTGGGTCTGGTTAGTACTTGGATGGGAGACCTCCTGGGAACACCAGGTGCTATAGGCTTAGGAGAAGGACCTGGCAACCCACTCCCAAAAATCAATAAGCCATTGAAAACCCTATGAACAACAGAGAAGCACTGACAATAATGTTTTCCCTATTGTATGTAGGGTCACTATGAGTTGGATACTGACTCAGCAGCACCTAACAACAACAACAACACCAAACACGTCAGATCAGAAGCTCCCTGGGTGAAGGGAAGGAATCAGTATTCAGTAAATATCCCAGGTGGTCCCTGACATTTTTTACTTAATCCACTGGGTGTGGAAGACAGTCTTATCACGGGTAATTGACATGGTATACATGGACAAAAATAAAGAGTGTCTACCCACTCCTTCTCCTAGCACAATTGGTTCTTGCTCCTGATTGAAACCTAAATTTATGGCCATGTGTATTTGTGTGTATATGTGGCTGTGTATGTGTGCGTGTGCACATGCATGCCATGCACGTGGGCATGAATCTATTCTTTCAGAAATCTGTGTTAGATAAATTAGCATTTATACACATACACATTCTTTTTTTTTTTTTTTTTTGTGGTAGTGGAGGTTGAACCAAAGGCCTCATGCTTGCATGCTTTGCAAGTACTGGACCACTGAGCTGCCCCCTCAACCCACTTTTTTAGTTTTTGAGACAGGGTCTCGATAAATTACACAGACTGCCTCTGGTCTCGAACTTGTGGTCCTCTTGCCTCCACCTCCTGTGCCACTGGGATTACAGGTATGGACCACTGTGCCCAGCTCACATACACATTCTTTATCTTCTCTTTTGTCTACATAAATGATAGCATACTGTGACCACTGTTCTCATTTTGCCTTTTTTTTTTCCAATTTAATAGATCTTGGAGATCTTTCCATATCAGCTAATAAAGACAATAATATACTGGAGTCAACAGAGACATATATTTTCTCAAGTCCAATTTCAGTGACCTCATGTTGACAGTTTGAAATTGACCATGGTGGAAGTATTCATGTGACAGACCAATGCCACAGGTACCCCTCTTCTCTCCTACTAGATTGCTATACATTTACCGGCACACTAGTGGATAAAGGGCCCTTTTATTTTATTTTATTTTATTTTGTCTTATTTCATTATGATAAGAATATGCAACAAGGGATCTACCCTCTTCATTTATTTAAACGGCTGTGTAATCATCTGTTGTATAGATTGTTTAATCCATCCCCTGTTGATGGACATTTAAGCTGTTTCTGATCTTCTGCCAAGGCAAACAACGCTGAAATAAGCAATTTCGCACATACTTCATTTCACATGTGCATGTGATTAAGAAGCATTCCTAGAAGCGGCCTGACTGTGTTAAAAGACTGTGCACTTGCTGTTTTGATTGGCATTGCCACGTTGCCTCTGAGAGGCGGTAGCAGTGTGCACTCTGCCAGCAACATGTGAGAAATCCATCCTCCTTACGCTCGACACCTTGTCAGCTCTTCAATCTCTCCATCTTCCTGTGATATGTGCTTCTTCATGGTAAAGGAGGCTGAGCATTTTTAAACATATTTAAGAGCCACTTATAGCTCCTTTTCTGGGACCCAGTGATCTTTTTGGTCAAGGAAGCTTGGACAGACTTGTTGTTAGGTGCCATCGAGTCAAGTCTGACTCATAGTGACCCTCATAGGGTTTTCAAAGGCTGATTATTTCGGGATTGCCTTGGGAGTGGATTGCCTCGTCCTTCTCCTGTTTTTGTGGTGTTGGGAATTGAACGCAGGACCTTAGAGACTGCAGAGTCGCGCTCTACCAATTAAGCTAAATCCCAGCCCTTTGGATAGACTAGCTTTGTGTAATCATTTTTCACAAATGGAGACCCCAAGATCTTGAGAAGGGTAAAAGGTTAACTAGCACCCTATAATGAGCAATGGCAGAAAAGGGATTAAAATTAGAAACTGTGGCCCTTTAAAAAGAAATGGGACTCTAGCAATGAAGAAGCCAACGATCCAGTGGATTTGTCACTATGAATTGTGGCAAGTGTCATGAAATAAACCAGAGACCCACAGGCTAGCTGTGGCCCATGGACACTGTTTATTTTGACCTACACAACGCTTTTTGTTTTTAAATGTTAATTTGAAATAGTGGCCAAATTTGAAAACAGGGAAATTTGACATAAAATCTTTTATTTCTGGTTTTGCTTAGAAGAAAAATAAAACCAACCGGAAGCTCTAGCAGCAGTGGATTGAATATTCCAGTGGCAACATGTGGGCAGCAGCTGGCTGTCTTTAGATGGGCATACGAGCGAGCGCCAATGTACCATAGTCTTCTGCTCCTTAGTAACCTCCTCAGTTGTGTGGCTACCACACGTCATCTATCATGGGTCATTACACTTGTATTCTCTTGCTTTTATACAAGTGGAGCATCCCTAATTTGGAAGTCTGTAATCCAAAATGCTCTAAAATGTGCAACTTTTTGACATCAATATGACACTTCAAGTGGAAAATATAATACTACGAAATTTTGTTTCATGTATGTATATTATGAAAAATATCATATAAAACTATCTTCATGTATTATGTGTATTATATATTATACACTATGTATATATTATATATACATATATATAATTATGCCTGCAGCTGTAGCCCTGTGGCATTTGATCCCGTCAGATCTCAGAAGCTAAGCAGGGTCGGGCCTGGTTAGTACCTGGATGGGAGACCACCTGGGAACACCAGAAGCTGTAGGTTTGGGAGAAGGACCTGGCAACCCCCTCCCAAAAATAAATCAGCCATTGAAAACCCTATGAACAGCAGAGAAGAACTGACAATAGTGTTTCGCCTGAGAGGGTCGCTATGAGTCGGATACTGACTCGAGGGCATCTAACAACAACAACAACAACAACATATATTATTATATATATTATATATTATACATATATGTATTATATATGTATTATATAAGGTATATATGAATAAGAAGAATTTTGTGTTTAGACTTCAATCCCATGCCCAATATATCTCATTATGTATATGCAAACATCCAAAATACAAAAAGATCCAAATCTGAAAGGCTTATGGCCCCATGCACTTTGCATAAGGGAAACTCCACCTGTAGTGAAGAAAGAAGTGAACTATTTCTTGAATCCATTTCCTTATTGGGAGACAGACCCGGTAACCCACTCCCAAAAATCAATCCATCATTGAAAACCCTATGAACAGCAGAGAAGCACTGACAATAGTGTTTCGCCTGTTGTACGCAGGGTCAGTATGAGTCAGATACCGACTGAACAGCACCTAACAATAACAACATTTCCCTATAAAAAAGGATGATGAAAGCAGTTCCCACAGAGCTTCCTAGTTAAAGACAAATCTCAGGAACAGCTTTTAAAACAGATACTATTCCTATGTGTTTAACAGGTACAAATGAATGAATGAATGAAACAAGTATCTGTGTAGACTACAATTTAAGAGGATGGGAAACAAACAATGCAAAGGCCTATCAGCTTTCTCATTAATATGATCTTCTTGATTCTGGATACATTTGGTTTTGGAGAGTTTTCCTAACTGTGTCTCAAAAAACAGCAAGGGATTTTACAGGGAGGTCCTTTTAGAATATCTGTGTAGAGGGGCTTAGAGGTGAGCGCTGGACGGAAGAAGGAGCTGAATTGTCTTGTGCTTGTTTATGCGAGCATGCTGATTTTATCTAGTTTCATTTCCGTCATGGCTGGCTTGGAGAAGATGTTAACAATGGGGAGGGGAGGACAATGAAGCCCACAGTGTTATTTGTATTGCCATCGCTAATGCCTGTGAGCTTGTCTTTGACCAGGATCTTGCCCAGAGAGACATCCATGAACTTGAGCCTGTAGAAGTTGTCCTCCTAGGAATCCAGAGAATGGTCTGCTAGCTCCCTAGTCTCCCTAGCTTTCCTCTGAGCAATGTGATGACATGTGGGACCTCAGCTCATCATATCTCCCTGGGGGAGGAGCCCTAAGTCCATGGGGCTCACCCAGGCCTGCGAGGGCTGAGCATGGACATGTCCTTGGAAACCAAACATCCCAGACCCTCCTTCCACATGTGCACAGTGCACAGTGGCTCAGACAGCGGGCAGATGATGGTCTCAAGCATCATCTGAGACATTTGCAGTGTACAGACAAGTAGTAGCACCCCAAGTACTGGAATCATGCTTCTTGTTGTTGTTGTTAGGTGCTGTGGAGTCGTGTCCAACTCATAGCGACCCTCATAGGGTTTTCAATGGCTGACTGTTTCGGGATTGCCTTGGGAGTGGATTGCCAGGTCCTTCTCCCATTTTTGCAGTGCTGGGAATTGAACTCGGGACCTCAGAGACTGCAGCGCAGCTCTCTACCAACTGAGCTAAATCCCAGCCCCCTGAGAAGATGAGAGGTATCTTTCCATGCAATTGTAGACATTCTTAGGCTCTGTAGGGAGAGGACACATTCACAGAAGCCTCCCACAGCTCATTTGTCCCTTGATGGTCAGTCAGCTGGGTCTCCAGTGAATGTCTGGGTGTGAGTATAGGACTGGCTTCAATTCTTGCCCAGGCCTCCCCATTCAGCAGGCTGATTGCATCATACCCTCTGCTCTGCACTGGTAGGGGCACTTGGGGAAGGCTGGGGTGGCCTTGCTCACACTGGGCAGGCTGATCTCATAGCCCACTGAGGCCAAGGGACATTGAGGCTGCTTTAGCTCCTTTCCAGTACATTTCCAGAAGGCCAATAATGACCCTAGCTGTCATGTACCAAACACTCCCTGTGTGTCAGTGGCAGGCTAGTGTTATCGTGTTTAAGCTTCCTTTCAGCCCATCAATACAGGGTTCATCGTTAGTCCCATCTTATGGACGGGGAAAAGGAGGCTCTGAGAGGGGAAATACCTGTGTGTGAGTGTGCATGTGCCAGGGTGGAAGGCAGTCTGGTCACAAAGCCCATGCTCTGCCCCAGCTTGCTTTGCTGCAGAAGTGGCGCTGGGGGTCCACCTGCTGAACTGTTGCGCATATGTTTTGTTTGGCTACTTGGTATGAATTATTTCCTGATATTAAAAATCAGAAGACTTACATAAAAATGGGACTATCTGGCCACATGGAGCCCACAATCACATATTGTGATAATAAGTGGAGCCGTGGAAGAGACACGCATGTCCCCCACTGCACTGCAGTCCACACCCCTCCTCGTGTCTTAGCCCTGGGTTCCCAATTCACTTTCCTCCACAGCACGATAAATGACTTCAAATACTCAGGAAAGTTGGGAGAATCATACAATGAAAATGCAATACCTAAACCTTACCCTTGGGCTGGGATTTAGCTCAGTTGGTAGAGCACTGCGCTGCAATCTCTGAGGTCCCGAGTTCAATTCCTAGTACCACAAAAATGGGAGAAGGACCTGGCAATCCACTCCCAAGGCAATCCTAAAACAGTCAACCATTGAAAACCCTATGAGGGTTGCTATGAGTGAGATACCGACTTGACGGCACCTAACAACAACAACAACAAAACTTACCCTTAACATGTCACTCATCTCATCACTTTTCTGGCCATCCATCCATCTCTCTGTCATCTCCCCATTGCATTGTCTTTTTGGTGCATTTCAAAGTCAGGTACCAGCCTCATTATGCGTTGCCCTTAGGCACTTTACATGCATATGATTTACTAGAGTTCACATTTGTTTATGCGTATATATTGGTTCCTATCTCTTTAGAGTATTGAAAAGTAAAGATGTCACATTGAAGATGAAGGTGCGTCTGACTTGTGCCATGGTATTTTCAGTCACATCACATGGATGTGAAAGCCAGACATTGAACAGGGGAGACAGGAAAAGAATTGATGCTTTTGAATTATGGTGCTGTAGACGTCTACTGAATATACCATGGACTGCCAAAAGAACCAACAGATCTGTCCTACAAGAAGTGCAACCAGAGTGCTCCTGGGGAGCAAGGATGGCTAGACTGCATCTTATGTATTTTGGACATGTAATCAGGAGGGACCAATCCCTGGAGAAAGACATCATGTTTGGGAGAGTGGCAGGTCAACGGAAAAAAAAAAAAAAAAAAAAAGGAAAACCCTCCACCAGATGGACTGACACAGTGTTTGCAACAATTGACTTAAACATAAATAAGATCATGTGCCTGGCACAGAATCGGGGAGTGTTTCGTTCCACTGTACATAGGGTTGCTATGAGTCGAACTCGACTCAATGGCACCTAACAACAACAACAGTTTTGGAGGTGAGATTTATAAACAGTGAAATGCCCAGATCTTAAGTGCTATCATTCTATCTGTACAGGCAAATGCACACACTCATGCACCCACACCCCTACAAGATAAAGAACATTCATCTGCTCAGGAAGTTTCTTATGGCACTTCCCAGCCCATGCCACCTCTGCCCTCTGCCTCACTGTTGAATATTACCAGTCTGAGGGTATTTGAGTTTGGGAGTCATGGCATATAGCCAAAGAGGGAAGGGCAGAGAGAGGAAATAGTGAACTCATTAGTGAACTCAGCCAACTCCTACCCTTTTCAAAAGTTAATTTAAAGGCCATCCCAGCACGGTGAACATACAGTAAACCTGACCTGAAGATGGCGCATAATCTGTGTTTCTCAATTAACAAGGTAACAGATGACAGGTGAAGCTGTGTTTTCATTCTAGCACCTGACTTACTAAAAGTGTGTTGGGTAGATACACACCTGTGACCTCTGTGAATCCAAAATTGTGGCAGATTTATTATAGTGAATAAAAGTATTTAGTTCTTGTTGTCACATTTGTGACTCCTAGAATCATGCAAAGATAGAGAACTAAACTTGATTAAATGATCTAGGTTGGAGTGTAAGCTCTGACTCTTCCTTGCTCTCTGTGAGCTTGAGGAAAATGCACAACCTCTCTGAGCTTTCAATTTCTTTATCTGCAACATGGGGACAATAAGACCCAGAGGAATTTTGAGGAACAACAATAGAATTTGGTTGAAGAGTGAAGAGGTTGATAGAGTCACTTGCCTAGGGTACCTCTCTCTCTCTCTCTCTCTCTCTTTTTGCCCCTCCAAAAGACTAACTTTCAAGGAGGTAGCCCTTTGTCATAGTAATGATTTTAGTATTCAGTTACATGTACCTAAAACTGAATTAAGGTGATGTAGATTTGGAACCTGATCCCCAGCCTGTCCCTTAAACCTCATAAGCTTTAACTTCCTTATTAGCAAATGAGGCATAATAGCCCTTTCTTTATAGAATGAACACAGAAATGAATAAGATAATGTGGCTGAAAGCACAGTGTGAACTGACAAGGACTATGTGGACGGAAGCGTAATTACCATGTCCATTTCCTCCCCCTTTATCGTCCCACCTCAGCTCAAGCCATCAGCCTCCTTCTCTGGGTTCTTGAAGCACCCCTCTGCTCCTTCTCTGCCTCACTTTTGTCCCTTTCCAATCCAACCTCCCATTTCAGCCAGGAGGATTTGATCTTGTTGCCTCTTAGTTAAATCATGTCTTCTGGAGGCTCAGTGGCCTTCAGGAAAGGGTCTAGTGCTGTACCGTGTTATGAAAGGTGGTTCTATCGGGGTCTCTTCCCCTGCCTGCCCAATGCTTTTAACTCCCCGCTATACACCAGCTCCCCACATTTCCTGCAAGAACGCTTGGCCCTCAGTTGCCCTTGGACCTTTGTATATGGACTTCTATTGGCCCCAAACACTCTGCCTCCCTCCCTGAAAACAATGACTGGGTCTTGTGACTGCAGTATCCTCCCGAGTCTGTCACTGGATCTAATAGGTAGGAGGTGCTCCATAGCCATTCAGTGAATGAACCCGATATTTAGGCAACTGACACAATGTCAGGCACAGTACTAAGGGCATACAGGTACCTAGTCTCAATGTATAGGTATTTCTACTATGTTGTTGTTGTTGTTAGGTGCCGTCGAGTCGGTATCCAACTCATAGTGACCCTCTGTACCACAGGGGAAACACTATTGTCAGTGCTTCTCTGCTGTTCATAGGGTTTTCAATGGCAGATTGATTTTTGGGAGGGGGTTGCCAGGTCCTTCTCCCAAGCCTACAGCTTCTGGTGTTCCCAGGTGGTCTCCCATCCAGGTACTAACTAGGCCTGACCCTGCTTAGCTTCCAAGATCTGATGGGATCGGATACCACAGGGCTATGGCTACAGGCCATTTCTACCATAGAATGCTCATTTTTATTAATAGCTTTATCATAAATGAATACATAACTAAAGTAAATTATTTTTGGCCCTGGGAAATGAGGTATTTTGCATTTCTTGTGGCTCTACTGCTTCCCTTGTAGCTGCATAGAAAATTTCATGGTTTTTTTGTTTTGTTTTGTTTTTAATAGTTTCATTACCTTTTTGTAATCATAGGCATAAATGCATAACTGTCTTATTTTTGCTGTTGGAAGACGAGATGGGCAGAGCCTCAGATGTGAAGCATCTCTGACCATTCTGTACTATGTAACTGGCAGTAATCTTCCAGGACTCACAAGACTGGAGAAGAGAGGAAAGCCTCAGAAGCCCACCGATTGATCTGGTGACAGGGAGTTCCAGTTCTGCCACTTCTCTCCCCAGCCAGGTAACTCAAAGACTACTTGTACCTGGGCACAGTGGCTCATCCCTGTAATCTCAGTGAGTAGGGAGGCAGAGACAGGATCATGGCAGATTCAAGGCCAGAGGCAGCCTGTGTAATTTAGTGAGACAAATAAAAAATCTCAAAATAAAAAATAAAGAAAGGGGTGGGGTGTAGCCCAGTAGCAGAGCACTTCCAAAGCATGTGCAAGGCCTTGGGTTCACCAAAAATAAATAAAATAAATAATAAAATAATAAATGAATAAAATAATAAAAAATAAATAATAATAAAATATAAAATAAATAAATAAATAAATAAATAAATAAAAAGACAAATAAAAAATTAAAAATTAAACAATGACTACTTGCACTCAGATAACAAAACCAAAAAGGAATCAAGGGTACCATGTGAGTGTTTCAATGGATCAATTAGCATAATTTTCAAAAATCTCTTTCCGTTCATTCCATATACAGATTTGACGACCCACAGCAGCCTGCTAGACCACGAGCCTGTCTGAGCCACTCTGGGTGAGGCAAGGTGGTACCTGTGATGTTCAACTCATATGAGAGCTGCCCACGAGTCCCAGCAGTGCCATTTCCTGCCTCTGTGACCCTGAGCAAGTTATTCTCCCTCCCCGCACCTCCCTTTTCTCATCATAAAGTAGGGCAAATCCTGGCCTTTGGGAGTGTGGTTTACCAACTTTTAAGTTGGAAGAACCAAAGGTGCCACGTTTTTGACATCATGCAGAGATGGGTACCAGGTACTGGGGGAGGGTGCTTAAGTGCTTGGGTGCTTCAGTGCCTCTTGTAACTTTCAGTAAAGATGGGAGGGGACTTCACTCAGGCCAACTTATGTGTCTGCCAGGAGACCAGAGTTGGACTCCTGGACTCCTGAGGAAGAAAAGCTGTGATCTCTTCTCAAGTGTGGTTGAGAGGAAGAGCTGCAATTGCTAAACACATGCTATCCCCCTTTTCCAAATGTCACCCTTTCCAAAATGTCACCCTTTGGGGACCTTTCAGGATGCCTTCATAGAACGCATTTCTCTGTCCATTTGAACTCTCTTTGGAGCCTTAGAAGAGCAAGGGCCACCTCCTGAAAAAATGAATATTCCTTAGTCAAAGTCAGAGGAACAAGGCAGAGGAAGGGGTGTGTCTGAGAGTCCAGACACAGGAAAGCCCAAGGCTCCACCATTAGGATCTGCAAGGCCATGGACTGAGAGCCCGGATGATGGAATCACTGGTTGAGGCATTTGTGTGAGGTGGAGGAGGCTACACAGGCGTCTCATGGACACCAACCCCATTGCCCCTGGTATTCTGTGTCCCACCTGGTGTAGAAGTGGGTTCTGGAAACCCCTTTGCTTGGTGGGTGTCCTGGAGACGAAGAGATGAAGAGCACATTAAGGACAAAGAGGGAGGAACTGAGCAAAAATGATTGCCCTTGTCATCATTTTCTCTCCATCTTGAGTGAAGCCCTCAGTGCCTTTCCCCCTATTTTCTTTGGAGATTGGTGTTAGGTGCCATGGAGTTGGGTATGACTCATAGTGGCCCTATGTACAGCAGCATGAAATACTTCCTGATGCTTGTCATGCACACATTTTTAAAACTTCTTTATGAGTAGTATTTAATGTACAACTGAATGGATCTCATTATGACATTTCCATGATGCACTTCATTGTACATTGCTCACGTTCACTTCCCCCTTGCCCTCCTCCAATCTTTTTATATCTTTGAGGCTACTGTTGTAGTCACTGTGTTTCTTCTCATTTTGAATCATGCCACATCAGCAAAAAGAGGTCTCAGAGCCTTAACTCCATTCCCGTCATTAAGGTCAACTGTACTTTGAGGAGGCAACTCTTCCCCAGTCATTTCTTGAATGCCTTCCAGCCTGTGGGGCTCATTCTCTGGCACTCTATTTGACAGTGCTTCTCTGATAGTCATAGGATTTTCAATGGCTAATTGTTTCGGGAGTGGGCTGTCAGGTCTCAGATATTATAAATGACAAATTCAGTGGGATAGAGTCAGGGCATTTCTGACTTATTTACAGTTGGGTCAGCAAAATGGGCATTGGCTGGGAGGAGGCCCCCGGGGCAGTTCTGTAATCTTACTTATGGAGGCAGGAATCCTTGTTTCTCTCAAGCCTAGTGAAATTAGCACACTTTGATTCTACACACTGAGCAGGAATGGAGGTTGGGGGATTCCCTTCCCCACCCCATCAGCCTTTGTGGTCTCCATTACACAAATCCCTCCACTAGCCCTCCGCACTCCGGAAACAGAAATCCTAATGAATAGTAACTGGAGAAGGACTGTCATTTATATTTCAGTGTACCTTATCTCAGTCATTTCATAAAAGGGGGAAGAAAAGGATGGATTTGGGACAAGTACTTGTGTAATAAACAGCCCTTCTTCCTGCCCCCTTCATTTCCTGCAGAGAAAGCTCTGGGTCGGCTAATCCATGTTGGCTCCACTCATAATACATTATCATTTTTATCGGCCTCATAAATCGCCTTTCCAGATTACACAAAAATATACATTGCCCCACTGTAATTATTCCAGACCCCCCTTGCTCCCTTCTCGTTTTGATCCCAGGTAAACCCAGTCATTACCCACATCAGTGTGGCTTCCCAGAATGTCAAGATTAAAACGGTCTGTGGAGTCTTATGCAAGACTGAGTCAGCCGGGCAATTTGAACCAATAAATATCAAAGTCGTGTCTAAGCAGAGAACAATTCATTTGATAGCACATCTGTCAACAGGCCTATGGAGGCTTTTCCTTCCTGGGCTCCACCCTGGCAGTCCTGCTCACTCTTCCTCCTGGTTCCGTGGAGAAGCTGGATGGAGCACACAGGAGGCCAATGTCCCCAGTCCAGGGTAGCGCTCCAAGCCTGGATCAGGAGGGTTCAGAGGCTGAGCTGCTTGCCTTCCACCGGCTATCACACGGCCGGCTCTGCTGCCTCGGTGCACCAAGCTCTCCCTGCAATTAGCAATTCTATTTTATTGGTTGATGTGGGCTTGTGGCCAAGGGAGTTGGGATTGAATCAATATTCCTTTATTATGTCATCGCAGGCAAATGAATTATGAAAACAAAAGCTCAATATGGAGCTGCCAATGCTAATTACTGGGTAGGATGCGAAGGCACAATAAACAAAGGGTGCTCTGTCCTGGCCGGTGGAGTGGGAACCTCCCCTTTGCTGGATCTAGGGGCGGTAGGGCCCACCTTTCTCTCTCCCCTTAAGCCCTGGGCTTCCTGCAGGGAAGTGGAAAGGATCTGGCTCTGTCCCCATGGGCCCAGCAATCATAACACAGACATTTAAACCAACACAATCCAACCCAATTCAAGAAGCATTTAGTGAGCACCTACTGGGTACCAGGCACTGGGCTTTTCACTCACTACCACTGTCTTCATTGCTGTCGTTAGTGTCTGATGGTGAAGAGAGCTTATTGTTAGGATCACCCACCTGGCTTCAGGTCTCAGCACCAATGCTGTTTACTGTGGAAACCCAGCCTCTTGGGGCCTCTCTGAGTTTCCTCATCTGCATGATGAAGATAATAATGTGCATGTCACATCGTCCTAGGAGGATTAGCTAGGAAATCAGTGCCAAATGGTTGGCTACAAGTAGGTACTCAGTGAATGTCACCTATTCATCTCCTTCTCCTTCGCTTCCTCCTTTCCTTTTCATCTGCTGCTGCTGCCCACAGTGAGCATCCCTAGTACCCAGAACAGGGCTCCCTTAGACTTTGGGAGTTGATTGTGTGAGTGAAAGAAAGAAAGAATGAATGAATGAATGGGAGGAAAGACGGGAGGAGATTAGGGTGGGCAACATGGAGTTGAGAAAGATAACTCATGTTAGCATCTTGGACCCAGAAGCTAACAGCCTCCTGGGGAACCAGACATAGTCCATTAAACTACCACCAAACCTGGAGGAAAAGGTGGGAGATATGGTCATGGTGGACACCCACCTGCTTTTGACTTTGGGAACCAAGTTGGAAGAGTTAAACTGGTCCCTTTGAGAGAAAGTCCTGCCTTCTCCTTGAGTGGAGGAATTCCTGGACAAGCCCAGGTTTGTCCTTCACTCAGGTCACAGGTGGGAGGACACAGGTGGGCTGGAGAGGGGTGGGGTGGGGTGGGAATTAAAAGCCATCACCTCCACAGCCCACGCTTTCTTTGTCTCCTTGGGGACCTGCAACATTCATTCCTATGCCTGGCACAGTGCCGGGTCAAAGAGTGCTCCATCAGTCTTTACTGAATGAAAAATTGAAAGGGCTGGATTTTATGAGAAATTGTTGTTGTTGTTAGGTGCCGTGGAGTCGAGTCCAACTCACAGCGACCCTATGTACAGCAGATTAAAACACTTCCCCATTCTGTGCCAGGTACATGATCTTATTTATGTTTAAGCCCATTGTTGCAGACACTGGGTCAATTCATCTGGTGGAGGGTTTTCCTTTTTTTCATTGACCTGCCACTCTCCCAAACATGATGTTTTTCTCCAGGGGTTGATCTCTCCTGACTACATGACTGAAATCTGTAAGACGCAGTCTGGCCATTCTTGCTTCCAAGGAGCACTCTGGTTGCACTTCTTCTAGGACAGATTTGTTGGTTCTCTTGGCAGTCCATGGTATATTCAATAGACACATTTCCAGCACCATAATTCAAAAGCATCAATTGAATTGATTTTATGAGAAATAAGGGTAACAAAATAGAAATAACTAATTTTTTGGCTACCAAATAATTTCCCTTTCATCTGGCCAGGAGAATCCTCTATGGTGGAGATTAGCAACCCGTCTTCAAGGAAACACTGAGGCTATAAGCAGGGAAGTAAGGAGCCACGTGCATTCTAATTACTCAGGGCTTCTAATCTAGGTCTGGAGACTTTCCCAAGCCATCTTTCTGGAAGAAAGAAGGAAGTCAGCCCTCCACTTCTTGGTCACGGGAGCCTCCGGACACCCCAGTCTCTGGCCTATGTGAGGAAATCAGTGTTCCCTACTGGCTTTTCAGTGACAAAAGATCTCTTAAAAGTATTGAAAAGTAAAGATGTCACATTGAAGACAGAGGTGTGCCTGACTCGTGCCATGGTATTTTCAGTCACATCACATGGTCATGAAAGCTGGACATTGAGCCAGGAAGACAGGAAAAGAATTGATGCTTTTGAATTATGGTGGTGGAGGTGAATGTTGACTATACCATGGACCGCCAAAAGAACCAACAGATCTGTCCTACAAGAAGTGCAACCAGAGTGCTCCTTGGAAGCAAGGATGGCTAGACCACGTTTTAAGTATTTTGGACATGTAGCCAGGAGGGACCAATCTCTTGAGAAGGACATCATGTTTTGGAGAATGGCAGGTCAACGAATAAAAGAAAAACACTCAACTAGATGGATTGACCCAGTGTCTGCAACAATGGGCTTAAACATAAACAAGATCGTGTGCCTGGTACAGAATGGGAGAATGTTTCGTTCTGGTGTACATAGGGTGTCTATCAGCAGGACTTGGTAGCACCTAACAACAACAATCCCCAAGGGCAGATTATTCAAGGTCTTAGCCATTAATTAGTTAGAAGTAAATAGCTTTGATTTCCTATTCACCTGCTGGTGCTGTGTGGCTCCCAGCCATGGGATTAGGTAAATCTCTTTGAATCCCAAGTTGGAAGCATTCCCATGATAAGGGCTCCTGGAGGAGGTGGGATCAGAGCACAGGTAGATCAGCCTTCCAAGGAGCACAGAGAGAAGCTCATGCCCTATTTTTCTACCAGAGAAACGGCCAGCCCCTGAGTTCCTGGGTGGAGCTGGTGCTCCGAAGGGCCCTGCCTTTGGCTTTTAATGCTCTGTGGTCTTCATCCTGCAATTCACAACCATTTCCTTTGTCCTGTGTTTTGTAAGTGAAGTCTGGTGGGAGAAGGGAGCACGTGCAGGAGAAGTGGAGCCTGGGCTCAGGCCAGGTCCCACCTCCTGTTGGCTGCTGGCCTCCCTGGGTCTCAGTTGTCTCCTGCAGCTCCATCCATGACTTCCCCTGCCCCTGCCCCTGCTCCTCGTAGGAGCCAAGTACAGAAGCAAGCAGGGTTGAAGTTGGAGCGTGAGCCCAGGAAACAAGTTGTAGAGCCGGTTCTGGGCATCTGTGAGGATCTGTGCTCGTCCCAGGCTCCAGGGGATGCAGCATGAAGTAACCAATGAAAAGTACCATGGCAGATGGCAATGTCACGGGCGGCACAGCAGAGAGGTACAGCTCATTCAGGCTAAGCCGGGTCCTTGGCTTTATCACAGAAATGAATTTCAGGGTGAGTCAGAGAAAGTGAAACAAAGTTGTAGAGATTATTAATTCTACACTTTTGATTCCACGTGGGACCTCAGAGAGGGCTAGGCATCCAGGACACAGACATGGGCTCCTCAGGAAAGACAACAAGACAAAAGCCCCTGGGCATGTATTCTTTCCAGTTTTCTTCAACCTAGGAAACGTCCATAGAATGTCAGCCCTGAGCACCCAGCTCTGAGCTCTCAGTGTGATATGAGCCTCAAGTGCCTAGAAAATCCCTTTCATGGGCTGGGGGGGTGGGGGGTCCAGTAAGATGAAAGAAGAGGCTCCATTGTTTCAATTTAAGAAAAAAGTCACCAGGGAGTACCCTGGGTCTGTCTCAAAAAACACAGAATTACAGAGGGGAAAACAAGGTCAAATGCAAAGGTTACCTACATGTTTAACCCCAAGCATGGCTTATAACTATTTTACTGATTTCATCATTTAAACTGTCTCCCCAGAATAATGTCTGTAGGCAGGCAGTCCTCACAGCTGGTTTTTGTAGCTGTGTCAAAGTTCTTGATTCTCAGCTGGCCTGACTCAAAGCAGGTTCTGAGGAGAAAGCTCTTTCCCTTTCCCTGTCCCCCAAATTTCCCTATCTTGCTAACCTGCCTCACAGAGAAAGGTCTTGGAAGAAAGCAAAAAGCTCCCTCTCTGTTTTTTTGACCAAAAGCCTTACATTTTTATTTTGTCCCGGGCTTTGTGAATTACAGAGCTGTCTCTGACAGGAACTTCAGCAGGACTGGACACCACAGGAGCTGCAGCTGTTTGGAATCATTGCCAGGGCTGGCGGAGGAAAGGTTGAGGTCTAAGACACTGGGTGCCAGCTGGGCTTTGGAATCAGCCTCTGCTCCTATCTACCATGGACCTTGGACAAATTGATTTCACTCCTCTGATAATTTGCTTCTTATTGTAAAATGGGGATGATAAACTTGTCAGGAAGATTCCATGGGGACATGTGAGTAAGAGCTCTTGGCAGTCTCTGGGCAAGTGCTAGGTAGGTGTGATTGCTATTGTTCCATTATTGTCATTGTCACCTGAATTCTGGTTCTATCAGCTCTGGGATCTCAGGTGAATTATCGAATTATCACTACTTGAAAACACTTTATACCATACCTATTATGCTCCAGGGTCTCAAAAATGAGTGTCTTCATAGATATGGCCAGTTGGTTTTCAGTAAGGGAAATGGTGGGGGAAAGGCCTACTTTTCAACAAAGCATGCTGGGAAAGCTGGATGGTCACATTTCAAAATGGATCAGAGGCCTAAACTTAAGAATTAAAACTCTTATGAGAGAACATATGGGAAAAATAACCATGACATTAGACTTGGCAATGATTTCTTGGACGTGACAAACAACAACACAAAGATAAATTGGATTCATCAGAATTGAAACCTTTCAGCATCAGAAGACACTACCAAGAGAGTGAATAGGCAACTCACAGAGTGGGACACAAGATTTGCAAATCATACCTGATGAGGAATTACTATCCAGCACAGATAAGTAACTCTTGCAGCTCAACAACAAAAAAACAACCACCCAACTCAAAAGTAGGCAAAAGACTTGAATAGGTGTTTCCCCAAAGCTATGTAGATGACCAGTAATTACATGAAAATGGTTACTTTTCCCAATCATTGTTGTTGTTAGGTGCCATGGAGTCGTGTCTGACTCATAGCGACCCTTATAGGGTTTTCAATGGTTCATTGTTTCGGGATTGCCTCCGGAGTGGGTTGCCACATCCTTCTCCCGTTTTTTTTTGGTGCTGGGAATTGAACTCGGGACCTCAGAGACTGCAGAGCAGTGCTCTACCAACTGAGCTAAATCCCAGCCCTTTCCCAATCATTAGGAAATTGTATATAAAACTATAATGAAATACCATGTTATGTCCATTAAGATGGCTATAATAAAAAAGTAAACCCTCAGAATAGAAAGTAGTAAGTTTTGGCGAGGATATGGAAAAGTTGAAACCTCTGTACATTGCTGGTGGGTATGTAAAATGGAGCAGCCACTGCAGAAAACAACTTAGAAGTTCCTCAAAAAATTGTTAAACATGTGATTCAGTAATTCTATGCTTAGATATATATCAGAAAGAATTAAAAATGGGGACTTCAGCAAATACTTGCACTCTAATGTTCAGAGGAGCGTTACTCATAATAGCCAAAAGGTAGAAACAGCTATTGGCCATTAATGGATGAATGGATAAACATGCTCTATACATACAATAGAATATTACTCAACCTTAAAAATGAATGAACTTCTGACACAGGGTACAACATGCCTGAACCTTCAAATGATTGCACTAAGTGAAAGAAACCAGGCACAAAAGGACAAATATTATATGATTCTGTTTATGTGAAGTACCTCAGTTAGTTAAATGCATAGGGACATAAAGTAAACTGGAGGTTTTGCCAGGGGCTAGGGAAGATGTGAGTAGGGAATTGTCATTCATGGACATAGCACCTCTGTTTGGGATGGTGAAACAGTTCTGGAAATGGATAGGGGGATTGTTGTTGTTGTTGTTAGGTGCCGTCGGGTCGGTATCTGACTCATAGTGACCCTCATAGGGTTTTCAATGGCTAAGTGCTTCGGGATTGCCTGGGGAGTGGGGTGCCAGGCCCTTCTCCCATTTTTGCGGTGCTGGGAATTGAACTCAGGGCCTCAGAGACTGCAGTGCAGCACTCTACCCACTGAGCTAAATCCCAGCCCAGATAGGGGGAAGGTTGCACGATATTGTGAAGGTACTGAATGCCACTGAGTCATACAGTTAAAATGGTAAATTTCATGCTATGTGTATTAAATTAGTTCTTTTGTGTTGCTGTGATAGAGTATCTGACAGGAAAAACACTTAGAAGTATTTCAGGTTAGCCAATCAGAGTCTGTGACGTTTTCATGATGTTTCAGTTTAGCCAATCAGCACCATATGACTCAAGGTTGACTTACGGTTTCAGAGGGCTATGGTCCATCCAGACCCGGCAGGCATGGCAGAGCAGCTCAGTTCATGGTGGTTGTCGCTTGTGGCTGAGGATGGCTGCTCACATCACAGGAAGCAGGGAGCACACAGGATGGGGCCAGAGGTTGCAGGGATAAATCTAGAAAGTAATATGGGACTAACGAAGGAAGGGAGGAAACATGGTCCTGAGCCTGCTTGGGTTGAGGCGTGTCTAGCCCACCTCGAGTCCTGAGGCACACCCAGGACTCTTTTATGACTCGCTGCAGTACACTCAGTTTGAGTCCATGAGGTCGAGGCAAGATGGCTCCTGCCCAGTAGTCGGGGCGTGTCCCTCCTCGAATTTCTTGCTCACTTCTCAAATATTTTGCTGAGTCATATGGTGCTGATTAGCTAAACTGAAACATCATGAAAACATCAGATTCTGATTGGCTAACCTGAAATACTTATAAGTGTGATGCATGGGAATAAAGTTGAGTTCTGGGTTCTGAGTTGCATCCCTGAAGGACTCCTGGTGTGGTTGTGTCTCCATTGCACTCAACACCAGTGGGGTATGGGGTTCCAATCCTGGGCTAAGGAGCCCCATAAGGGGTAACATACTCCCAAGGTCCCGCCCCAAGGACCTACTTCACTCAGCCAGGTCCCACCTCCCACAGGTTCCACAACCTTCCAAAATATCACCACCAGCTGGGGGCCAAGAATTCAAACACGTGGGCCTGTGGGGGACACTGCACATCCAAACCCCAACATATGCTATTACAATTTTAAAATGATGGTTGCCTCTTAAACTCCCTGAGCCTTAGTCTTCTCATCTGCAAAATGGTAGTAAGACGATGCCTTGAGTGTGGTGAGGCTCAGTGAGACAGTGTAGGAGGAAGAGTCCTGGACACTTCGGTGGACATTAATCAGATAGGCCCTTGGGTTCTGCTGCTGGCCACGGATGCCATTCCAGCCACACCTGAAGCCTGGGTTTTGTTCAGTGAGCCCTGGACATTGATTACAAGACTTGACAGTGACATGAGCACATATTTTTGGATTTTAGACTTTTCCTTTCCTAGAACAATATTTCTGAAATTATTCATCCTAGGACACTTGTCTTAGTGAGTTACCCCTCCATCAAAAGATGAACTAAGGCTCAGAAATAATTCACATTTAAAAGCTCTGAAAAGTCCTGCAATTTAAAAAGCACATTGAATGTAGCCAACACCAAGGTTTTCAAAACTTGTTTGAGTTTGGGTCTCTATTTCCACTTAATATTTATGGACTGCTTCCAGGGAAATGTTTGTGTAGAGCCATTTAAAAGTGAAATAACTTGTAGGTCTGTTAGGAAAGACTACATAGCTAAAGCCATGGAAATGAAAATACCCACAATTGAATGATTTTGTGTTCTTTATCCTCTGCGTTAATCTGTTTCCTTTAATTACTCATGCAATAAGAAAAACAGTACCACTACCTACTCTGTACAGGGACAAGAGGACAGAGATATGTCCAAGACCCATTCCTTATGGCACTTATAGTCCAGGAGGTGAAACAGAACAGGCCAATAATTGCATTGCTTTGCTTTGCTTTGCTTTGCTTTCCTTTCCTTTCCTTTCTCTTTCTTTCTTTCTTTCTTTCTTTCTTTCTTTCTTTCTTTCTGTCTTTTTGGTACTTGGGGGTTGAACCCAGGGCCTCACACATACTTTGCAAGTGCTCTACCACTGGGCTGCACCCTCAGCCCATTTTTAATTTTTTATCTTGAAGCAGTGCTCTCTAAATTACGCAGGCTGCGTCTGGCCTTGAACCTGAGGTCCTTCTTCCTCCACCTCCCGAGTTGCTGGGATCACAGGTGTGAGCCAGTATGCCTGGCTCCAATACTTGCATTCAGAGGTAAAGGGGCCTGTTTTGGAATCTGGCACACCTGGAAATGGGGAAGAGGGGGATGGGAAATCCTTTCCAGAGATCCCCTCACCTGCCCTGCCCTAGCGAGCGGAGTGGTCTGCAGAGAGATTATGGCCACATTTCTTTCTTTCCCCAGAGTGTTAGGGAAGAAGAACCTCCAAATGGATTTTCTAGGTCTCTTGAGCTGAAACTTCTAACTGATGGCCCCTGGGTCAGTTTGTCTAACTCTCATAGCATCCATTTTTAAGAAGTGAGCTACCAGTAGAAGAAAGTTAGGTTCTGCATTAAAATTCAGAATTCCATCTTTTTTTTTTTTTTTTTTGGAACAATGAGATGATCTGACCTCTCTCCCTATAGTCCAGGTGTTACAATTGTCTGAATTTGCTGCTGCAGCTGCCTGCTTCATTTATTTATGCTTTATCTATTATACCTGAACGACATGCACATTTGAGTTTATAATCCCGCTAAAGATACCATTCCTGCAGCCACAGCCCTGTGGCATCTGATCCTGTCAGATCTCGGAAGTTAATCAGGGTCTGGGCCTGGTTAGTACTTGGATGGGAGACCGCCTGAGAACACCAGGTGCTGTAGGCTTGGGAGATGGATCTGGCAACCCACTCCCAAAACTCAATCTGCCATTGAAAACCCTATGAACAGCAGAAGAGCACTGACAATAGTGTTTCGCCTGTTGTACCTAGGGTCGCTATGAGTCAGATACTGACTCGATGACACCTAACAACAACAATAAAGATACCATATCCCACAAAAATTGTTCCCCAAATGTTGAAAATATGTAAGAAACATCTGACTGTGCTGCTGAGTTTTCCCTCAGATTACTAATGATGAACATCCAAAAGGTTTTCCCAATTTCCCCCTCTGGGTTTTCATGACCATTGTTACCAGTTTTCCCTATATATTTCCCTGACTTCTTTCCCCCCTGCTGGGAGTACAGCCAGTAATTTAGAAAGCCACCAGTTTCCTTCTCAAGACGTTTTAGAAGCCTAGCGCAATAACACGTACCCGCGGGTTCTGTGTGGAGCACACTCTTGCTTTTCAGTCAGCTCCAGCAGGGACTGGATAGGGTTCAAAACAGCTGGCTATTCCACTGAATCTGCCCTTCGGTTTTCACTTGCTAGTGTTTGAAGGTGTTTCTTGTTTTCTTTTTCTTTTTCTTTTTCTTTTGCCATGCTTGGGGGTTGAACCCAGGGCCTTGAGCATACTTTGCAACTGCTCAATCAGTGGGCGCCCCAATCCATTTTTTTCTTTATTTTGATCCAGGGTCCTGCTAAGTTGAGCAGGCTGCCTCTGGCCTTGAATTCACCATCCTCCTGCCTCCACCTCTAGAGTCGTTGGGATTACAGGTGGGTGTCACCATGCTCAACTGTTTGCAGATTTTCCATTAGTATGGTAATGCCTTTGGTGTTATTTGTTCAGTGACTGGAAAGATCTGGAAGGGAGAGATGAGGAAAAGGAATAGGACAAGGGACCAGCTTATGGGGCACCTACGATGCACCAGGCTGCCAACTGGGCTCTTCTTGCCCTTTCTGAGCCTGTTTGCCCAGCTCAAAAATGGGGATAGAAAGGACTGTGTCATGGCTTGTTAGTCATTGAGAGAGAATCTTATCTAACTGGCATTGGGCATTTGAGGAAACAGGCTCAGAGATAGTATGGTGTGCCCAAGGACACATAGCAGTGCAATAGGACCTAAGAATCTATTCTAATCTCTATGGTCTGTGCTTCTTTGTTTACATTGGTGCTTTTCAGACATCAGTTATTGAGGCATCCCTTTTAAAATTATGTTATTGATAAAATAATACACTTTATAATTTTTTTAAAATGCAGTATTTTTACATACAATTTTATATTCTTACTACAGATAGAAAGCTATAATTATACATTCACAGAAGGCTAATTGTGCCAAAAATATATTGAAAACAAATAAAAATTGTTATTAAATTCTAGCTTGATACAGTTGTCTGCCAGACTTTTGTTAAAAGGGAGCTTAGCAGTTGCTATGGGAGGTATTAAAAACAGACCAATACTTAACTTTTCCTTGATTAACAAGCACATATTTTCCTTGATCTAACCAGAAGAGTTGGAAGAAAATCAAAAGAGAAATAGCCTTCTGTGGGCTAAGTTGATATTTTTTAAGGCCCCGTTCATGCACCACCCACAAAGCCATCTCTTCTCCATCATTTTGAGCCTACTGCCCCCACATTTCACCCAGGGCTGGTGCCGTGGACTGTGTGAGCTCTTTATGTGGACTCTTTATGACTCGCTGCAGCACACTTGGTTTGAGTCCATGAGGTAGAGGCAAGATGGCTCCTGCCCACTGCAGTCGGGGGGTGTCTCTCCTCGAGTTTCTTGCTCCCTTCTCAAATTTTTTGCTGAGTCATGTGGTGCTGATTGGCTAACCCAAAACATCATGGAAATGTCACAGATTCTGATTGGCTAGGCTGAAATGCTTATAAGCATGATGCACAGGAATAAAGTTGAGTTCTGAGTTCTGAGTTGCATCCCTGAAGGACTCCAGGAGTGGTTGTGTCTCCACCGCACTCAACACCAGTGGGGTATGGGGCTCCAATCCCAGGCTAAGGGATTGGAGCCACCCCCAATTCCTAGCAGAGGAAGGGGAATTGCTATTATTGTTACCATTGCCTTGACACAAAGCAGCCAGCTCCAGGGCTGTTATCAGCAACTTTCCAACAGGTGTGACAGCATGGTGAATCCACATGCTGTATGTAGATGTCTACATCTAAAACAGTAGTACTGTCCTTGTCTTAGTCCACCTTGTGCTCCTATCACAAAATACCTGGTGCTGAATGATTTATAAAGAACAGTTATTTTCCTCCCCAACACGGCCAGCATTGTTCAGGCGCAGGCCAGAAGGAAAATTAAAAACCAACCAATCAACAAGAACAACTAAAATCCCCCTTCCCGATCCACCCTCCTCATTTGAGGCAAGACCAGAAGAGCTATTTCCCTGCAATCTGAAGGTGGAGCTGTGGAAGCCTCCTCCTTGACCCTGTGAGCTGAGAGACCCACACTCCATGCTTGGATCATCTTTCCTCCTTCCTGTGAACTTTCTGTCCTGCCGGTAATTAGCCCTGGCAACCTTGGGTTGGCGCTTTTGTTTCCATAATTCATTTGCTTTTGATGATATCGTAAAGCGTGTATGAATTCCATCCCCTCCCCTGATGTCCTGGCCCCACGCCCACATCCACTAATACAAAGACACTAATTGCTCCCCGCTCTCATGCCAGGTGCTTTGAAAACATCTTTGGCTAATGGATAGAATTAACCTTGCGTAACGTACAAATCAGCAACCTAATTTGCCATGAATCCTGACTCTGTAGCCCCATGACTTATGGTTGGGAGGAAAGGACTTCCTGCTCTTCCCAGGCCGCCTCCAGAAAGAAGCCCATCGGGGACAGCATCGCATATGCCTTCATCTGGGCTCCTGGTCCCCGCCCACCATGATGGAATTCTCTGCTGACATATGGGTCTCTTCTTGTCACCTCTTACCCTCAAGTCCCTAGGGCTGTGAGCAGCTTATCTGTGCTCCTGCCTCAACTTCACACAGCTGTGGTGCTGGGGAGGTGTTGGGGCAATCTTCAACGAGGTCATCGAGCCACCACTTCTCTGTGGAAATCTACTGTGTGGCAGGCTGAATTCTGGGCTCTGTGGACCAAGCAGTAAGAAAGTGAAGCCCTTGCTCCTGTGGGGTTCATTTCCTAGGGTGGCTAGGGAACGAATTAACAAGCACATATATGCAAACAATGGGCGCCCTTTATCTGCAAGGGACATAGTCCAAGGCCCCCAGTGGATGCCAGAACTGCAGATAGGACCAAACCATATACATGTTTTATATATATATATGTGTGTGTGTGTGTGTGTGTGTGTGTGTGTGTGTGTTGTTGTGTTGTTGTTGTTGTTAGGTGCCGTCGAGTCGGTATCCAACTCATAG
>VMDO01013248.1:0-58795 GCA_007922755.1 Pedetes capensis
TGGGGGCAGGAGGGTCTCAAGCCCAAAATCTGTGCAGCCCAACAAGAGCCTATCTCAAAAAGCAAAAAATGTATTGGCTGGGGCCACAGAGTGTCAGTCCAGCTTCCACTAAGGAAGCAGGCTCAAGACCCTGTTAACAGTAAAAACATATTATCTTGAGGATGGAGTCTGAACTATTACACCCAGTTCGACCAGGTGGGTTCGATAATGCAGGGTGCAATGTTCCCAATAGAGCTCAGGGTGGCAGTATTTCCACACAATCCGCAGTAACCATTGGTCTCATTGGGTCCATATAGCCAAGTTCTTCATAACAATCTGGATTTAATTGGGGCCCTGAGTGCCCATAGAGACTGTTCCACAGAAGACTCCGCGACTACTGTACTGTTCGAGAGGCAGTGAAACCTGTGGGGTCTTCCCTAAAGCTCTCCCTGTCCCACGGAGATCGGGCGCCAATTCCCTAAATCAGAGATTTCCTCCCCACAGCCTTGTTGTGTGTTGCGGTCGCGCTCGGAACTTCTCCGCCAGGGGCGAGCTGCACCGCCGAGAAGGAGCTGCCCGGCCACGTGCGACTTGGCCGGCTCCCCAAGCCCCAGATCTCTCCGCAGCACAGTGGGGTGATTTGGGCTCACCTCTGATGTGTCTGGGATCCAGATATATGTGTGCCCAAATTTCTGTGGAGTTCGAGATCATAGGCCTGACCCGCCGCAACAGAAGGGAGGGGAGCCGCGCCTCATCTCTAGACACGGATCGCTGGCACCGGCTTCCCCGTTCGCTCTGCGGCCGCTATGGAGGGCCTTTGTGTGCTCCCTCACGGTGACTCACCTAGGAACTGCAGACTGTGTCCCGCAGGCATGGTGAGAGTGTGCTGGCAAGGTTGCACCCCGTGTTGGGTCCGGGCCCGTGGGTGTGTGTGCGCGAAATCCCCTCCAGATCTCTGGGATTCTAACCGCTCTCTGTGTTATGGCGAAATGGCGGCGGTCCGCTGCTGGCCACTGTGTAGCTCCTCTGAAGCCTAATCCTTAATTTCAGTGTACGCCTAGTTTCATTCTTTATCTCTCAAACTAAATTATCTCTGTTTCTATTTATCCAATTTGAGTTTTAAACCCCTAATTGAGGCTTCTTATTGCTCCGGAACAGAAGGTGTCTGTTATCTGTCCGCCATCTTGACTCTCCCCTCGCATGGCTTCTTTTATATGTTAAAAAAAATCTTTAGAATAGTGAACCACACAGGTTTAAGTTGAGATAAACAAAGTTGATGGGACATCTCTCTGGTTTGTAATAATATTCTGAGCTCTGCGGCTTACAATTTATGGTTTTTGCCCTCTAGTGCCATTTTAAAGGGACAATGAGCCTTGCTTCAGCTGCCATAGAAAATCTGTGCTCCATCCTGAGCATGGGAAGGGAAGGAATTGCGTAAGTACTGCGTAAATACTTCCTAAGATGTTTACTTGATCAGTAGTGGAAGTTCTAAGGGGTTATGTATAGTTATTCTATATTAGCCTAAGGCCTGCAGCCATACCACTGTGGCATTGCATCCCATCAGATCTCAGAAGCTAAGTAGGGTTGGGCTTGGTTAGTACTTAGACGGGAGACTACCTGGAAACACCAGGTGCTGTAGGGTTGGGAGAAGGACCTGGTAGCCCACTCCCAAAAAACAATCAGCTATTGAAAACCCTATGAATAGCAGAGAAGCATGACAATAGTGTTTCATCTGTAGTATGCAGGGTGGCTATGAATTGGACACCCACTCGATGGCACCTAACAACAACAGCATATTATGCTAGGAATAGTTGAAATGCAAGAATATTTGAGTGCTAACAACAAAGCCTGAAATATGAAGAAGTTACAATGCTGGTTGGTTGAGTTCTTTGAAATCATGAACAGTGACTCATTCATCTTCATCTCTCTAACTATAGCATATTATCTATTTGAATCAATGAATACATGATAACCTCACACACTGAAAAACCACAGAAGTTTGGCCATGGAAGAATATCAAAGCCTCTGATGTAAGGACTTATGAAATCGCCGGATGTGGTGGCTCATGCCTCCAATCCCAGCAACTCGGGAGGTAGAGGCAGGAAGAGTTCAGGTTAGAGGCCAGATGCAGCCTGCATAACTTAGCAAGACCTATCTCAAGATAAAAAATAAAAAAGTGGCCTAAGGGTGCAACCCAGTGGCAGAGTGCTTACAAAGTATGTGCAAGCCCCTATGTTCAATCCCCAAGTACCACAAAAAAGAAAAAAATCCACAAGTGCCACTAATCAAAATCTCTCTTTTGAACTCTTAAATGGTGGCAAATGTGCTTAGCTCCTGTGGTTTTAAGCTAATTATTCAAAGTAGCCTTGGAGATAACAGGCCCATGGCAAATGTGTGCTACCTAATTTTGAACTTTTACATTTCTTCCTTCACTGCTTCTATTCTACTTCATCTAGAACAACCACATAAAGGATGTTGAAAATGAAAATTTCCTTTAATTGATATTCAAGGTCTCATTTTGCTTAGAACTTTGATACTTAGAAAGAACATTAGTAGCCAATACTAATGATGATCTTGTTCCATTGATATATATGTACAGATTAAAGATAGTGGTCCTTCCCTCTCCTATTGAGGAAGTGCATCCTATCACTCATTTTCTCCATAACCTCAGATACGTCTTCATTGTTTTCATGATAGTAAGCATTCTCCTCTTGTTGTGACATGATGTTCGGGGAGAAAAAGGCTAAAATCTTTGACATAAAATTAATTTCACAATTACAAGTTAAAAAAGGAGGAGAAAGCTATATGTATGTACTTTTATCATGAATTTTCTGACCTTGATTTGATTAAAATCTCAACCTAAAGATTACAAAAATTTAGAGTTTTTTAAAGTTTAATTGTTCATTTCACTTTGAGAAAAACCTCAAGGTGGGGGAGAAAAGTGACAGAGCGGAAGGAGAAGTTGAGGACTGAGCTGCTTTGCAGATCAGAGTGTTTGAAAGTGAACAGCCAATTTGACAAGAAGCAAAACCACAGTAGAATAGTCTCTGTTCACTTTGTTTCACAAAATCATTCAGGCTTTTCCTGCTGTTCTCTCCACCAGCTCTCCTGTACTTACTTATTTCTCAGATGCTTCTGGGTTAGAAATCCTGGTCTAACTCTGAAGAACTCAGGGGAGGAAGGGGAACCTTTAGCTCGAGAAGTTTTCCCATTGCTGATATGTGCAGAAAATGAAGATGTCACCTGCCATGCTTGGAATCGGGAGGTGGTTTTGGATCCTCTTAATCCTCAATCTGGGCCTGTGGAGCACACATGGTAAGGCACCTACTGAGATGATTTCTGGTTTTATTTCTCAGAGGGGTCATAGAGGCAATGTTTTCCTTCATTGAACTTAGTAGGACATGATGTTTATGCTAAGAGGATAATGGTAGACAAAAACATGGACTTAGATTTGCTCCCTGAAAACATTATTGGAATAAGCTGAATTGGAATATGGTAGTCACCTGCCTAAATAGTATACACTGAAACCAATAGTTTGGCCAATTTTCCTAAAAACATGTGCTAATTGAAAGAAAAGAGAACTGGGCAGATTTCATCAATAGTTAAGTACAATTTCTCACTATTACTAGCAGAAACTCTCCTGCCATCCTGTCATGCTGATGGTGAATAAACAGCATGTTCTTTCTGAATCGATTCCAGCAGAATATTTTACTGACAGGTGCTGGATAACTGGGATCACACCTGTCTTCATGTTTTTGAATAATGTTGTCTTTAAAGAAAATCTCAACATTTGCTTCAGTTGGGTGTGTGCCTCGTGAATAGCAAATGAGAAATTGCTGAAAAATATAGGAGCAGAGCATTCCACATTGTTTCTATTTTGTTGAAAGGGAATGATTCCTACTTAGCTGTCAATTGAACATAGAAAACAGTTTGGGTTCTTTACAATTGACACCCCTGCAAAGACTTTATATAGGCCAAAAAAAAAAAAAAAAAGACAATTTCTTCTTCTTCCTCTCTCTCTCTCTCTCTCTCTCTCTCTCTCTCTCTCTTTCAGAACCAAAGGGTTGAACCCAGGGCCTCATGCATACTTTGCAAGTGCTTCATCACTGAGCTGCGCCCTCAGCCCATTTTTTACTTTTTATTTTGAGGTAGGGTCCTGCTAAATTATGCAGTCTGCCTCTGGCCTTGAACTTGCAATCCTCCTGCCTCCGCCTCCCAAGTCTCTAGGATTACAGGCATGTGCCACTGCCACTGCTGGGCATAATTCCTTCCTTATCTTGAGTTCCCTTGCTTCCTTACCTTTGCAAAAGTGGAAGACATGTAAATGATTAGCAGATGTTTCTGACTCCTTAGTTCTCGTTTCAAATTGTTGCTGTTGTTGTTAGGTGCCATCGAGTCGGTATCCCAATCATAGCTACCCTCATAGGGTTTTCATTGGCTGACTGTTTCGAGATTGCCTTGGGAGTGGATTGCCAAGCCCTTCTCCCATTTTTGCTTTTCAAATATGCTCTAATTATCTCACACAAACACACATTTATCAGTTGGTGTGCTTCTGTTTTCACTTAGAAAATATGATCACTGAGGTCCTATGGAATGTCATCTTCAATTTTAGATCTGTGAATTTTGGAACATGACTCTGTGATGCCAAGAAGCCACACAACCCAGTGCAAAGCAAGAATCTCCTCAGCTGTCCAAGCATTTTTATATTTGTATGATTTTAGTGTTGAGTTGTTTAGATGCTTAGAAGGTGGACTGAATTTTTCACCTTCCATTAGGGGCCTACAGACAACTGGAGTCAAATATTATTAAGTAGAATTCATCTCAATTTACAGGATATATTATATACTATTCTCTGTGAAATAAAGGAAAATATATTTTCTTTACTGTATCACAATTGGGGGGGTGGCACAAATTCCATTCTTCCTCACAATGTGCTCTAGTCTTATTGTTGTTAGGTGCCGCAGAGTTGTGTCCAACTCATAGCAACCTTCATAGGGTTTTCAATGGCTGATTGTTTCCGGATTTTCTTGGGAGTGAATTGGCAGATCCTTCTCCCATTTTTGTGGTACTGGGAATCGAACCCAGGACCTCAGAGACTGCAGAGCAGTGCTCTACTAACTGAGCTAAATCCCAGCCCATGTGTTGTAGCCCAGTGTTTACAAAAGTGGTCTTGGGTATTAGAGTTGGGTTCTTTACTGTCTTTTGTACTTACTCTATGACCTTGGCTAAGTTTCTTACCCTCTCTTATTTTTAGTTTTCTATTTTTCAAAATAGAGATAATAATTGCACCTAAACAATGTGTCTACTGTGATGAATATGAGAACAATAATATGGTAAATGTGCCCAGCATAGTAAGTGTACATGGTAAAAGCTTGATAAATGTTAACAGTATTTTTGCTAAAACTATCTTTGCCAAGCAAGTCCCACAAAATCTGGTTGAATGAGGAGAGTTAACATTATCATTTAAAATAGTTGAGTTTTAAAACTTTGTTTTATCCAAGCTGGGTATGCTGATGCACACCTTGTAATCCTACTCCTTGAGAGGGTGAGGCAGGAGGATCACCGTGAGTTCAAGGTCAGCCTGGGCTACATAGTGAGTCCAGGCTAGCCTCAGCTACCAGAACAAACAAGCAAACAAAACCCCAAACAAACAAATAAACAAACAAACTTATTTCATGTTACTTTTAGTTGGCAGACATTGTTTGCATTTATGGGGTATAACATTGTAAAATGATTAAATCAAGTGAATTAATATATCTATAACCTCACACACTTATCATTTCTTTGTGGTGAGGACATTTAAAATCTATAGTCTTAGAGCCAGACGCAGTGGCACACACCTGTAATCTCAGGAGGCAGAGGCAGGAAGATAGTGAGTTTGAGACAGAGGAAGCCTGCATAACTTAACAAGACCCTGGCTCAAGATAGGAAATTTAAAAATGGGCTGGAGGAACTGGTCAGTGGTAGAGTGCTTGCAAAGTATGCATGAGGCTCTAAGGTCAATTCCCTACTACTGAAAAAAATAAAATAAAGTAAAATAAAATAAAAATAAAAATAAATAAAAAATAATGTCTATGAACTGTAGTCACCATGCTGTGACTAAAATTTATCTCTCCTCACTCAAACTTTGTGACTTGCGACCAACATCTCCCTAATAGTGTTTTATAGTTAAAATGAATAAGTAAAATATCTTGTGCAATATATTTTACGTGAAATATAGCAAATCAAAATATTTGGAAAATAGAAGGGAAAGACTTGGCAAGGTGTCTTCTATTAGAGTTTATATGATAGATCACAGCATTACTCAAATTAGGACTACAGGTTGAAAAAGGAACGTCTCGTGAGGACTGGAGATATAGCTCAATAGTAGAGCACTTGCCTATGTGCATGAAACCCTGGGTTTGATCCTTAACAATGAAAAGAAAAAATAAAAGAACAAGAAAAGAAAACATATTTAGTGAATTTTTTTTTCAGACAAGGCTGATAGCTCATTCCTTAAAACCACATTAATTATAGCCTTTATATCTTGGTGATCTCCTTTGATTTACAACAATTACTAAATTCTTTATAGTAGCACATTTTCAAAATAATGTAAAACGTAATATAATATAATATTTCAAAATATTTTCCCCCATGTCTAAGCAACATGAGACCCATGGTCTTCTTCCCTGGAGTGAGGCTGCATCTATAAAGTTGGAAAAAATGCAATGTTCTCTATAAACTTTGTGATTTAAGTCCGTCTTATCACAAAAGTATGCTTGCTTGCTTTTTATGTTTCTCAAAACAATTGGAGGGAAATCTCTCCCTCTGTGTCTGGCATATGATTTTTGTCCTGATAAAAAATAATGAGAATATCAACACCTCCTCTTGCCACGTGGTGCTGGCAAGGCGTGGGCTGCAGGTGGAAGCTGCATCTCTGAGGCCCTAGGGCACTTGTTCAGTTGAGCATCAGCTGAGGATTCCAACTTCAGGCGGGTGGTAGCACCTAAGTTAATGTATGGGTACTGCTTGGCAGTGTATATGATCTGGAATAAAGGCAGGAGGAAATTTTTGATTGATCACTGGTTATTGTGATAAAAAATAATCCTTAAAGAGTGAACACTTCCAGTTTGGCTTCTTTGAAAGCACAAGGGTTAGAGTCATGTTTCCATCTGATTCTTGCCTGTGTCCTCTTTCTCTTTGACTGTGATGGTTCAGTATGATCCATGGATCCACTTTTAAACACCATACTCCCCATCCTACCCATATTATGTTGCTCCACAACACAGTGCTCATATCCTTCCATCAGAAAAGGCACACTAGGGCAGATGGCGCTCCACATCTCTAATTCCTTAAAGTTCAAGTTTTGTAGCACAGTCTCTTTAGCAGGCTTATGTGTATAACTTCAGGTATTTGTTCCTGTTGAAATATACATGTGGAAAGCTAGAGATAGAAATGTGTCTTCTACTAAATGCCAAATACTTGGGTATTGATATCACAACCGTGTCTTCCACTTAAGAAAATGCCTAAGAATACATTCTGAGGCTTCAGAATTTCCTGGCTTAAAGCATGAACAGATTAACATCTTTTCTGATTACAGCCTGAGAGATTCTTCAATTTATTGTTTTTTCCTTTGTCCTACTATAAATATTTCCTCTATTATAATGGCAAAAGCTATTATCTTGCCTCCCTGGGACTTCTCTATTTAATTTCCATTATCTGTGAGTTTTGCCTTTACTTAGAGTTCAGAATTGTTGCTAGACAAATGTTCAAAAGCATTTGTAATCAGATCCAAAAGATCTCCTTGGTTCCTTGGAGAAAAAGTATGGAGAAGTGGTTAAGACAGACTGCCTAGATTAGTATCCCTTGTCTGTCATTTATTGGTTCTGTAACTATGGCCTCTCTTGTTCTCAGTTCCTCATCTAAAAGTTGGAACAATCATATTGCTCTTTTAGGATTGTGAATATTAAGTGACTTGATTTTGTAACACATTTAGTGCCTAGTACACTATAAGTGCTGTGTAAGTTTAGCTAACTATTTTTGTTTTTTGTTTTATTTTGTGGTTCTAGAAGGCTGGGCCTCCTGCATAGTTTGCAAATGCTCTACCATTGAGCTGCTCCCCCAGCCCATTTTTTAATTTTTATCTTGAGACAGGGTGTTGCTATATTGTGCAGGCTGCCTGTGGCCTTGAACTCTTGATTGTCCTACCTCTGCCTCCCATGTTGCTGGGATTACAGGCAGGTATCACTGTACCTAGCTTTTAATTTTTTTTCTTTTAGTACAAAATATAATAGTTCCCTTAGTTCCCTTAAAGTGTTATTGAGAGATGATCTTTCATTTGAAGTTGACAAAAGTCTTTTTTTTGTAGTACTGGGAGTTGAACCCGACTCTCCCCCATGCTGGGCAAGTACTCTATCACTGAGCTGCACCCCCAGCCCTTTATTAATATTTTTTTAACTTTTGAGACAGGATCTCACTAAGTTACATAGGCTGCCTCTGTCCTCAAACTTGTGATCCTCCTGCCTCAGCCTCAGCCTTCTGAATTCATAGATTACAGGCATGCACAATGGTGTCTCACTACAAAAGTCTTTTACAAATAGCTCTCAATATTATTATCTATTATCATCCCTAGTCACCAACAAAAGATAATATCTAATATTTAAGTGTTACACAACTGGATTTACATTGTGACAGTGAGTTGTATCATATGCAATTTACCTCTCATTTTTAATATTCCCAATTCTCTTAAAATTAACTCAGTATTGTGTACCTGTCTCATATCCTGTCATGCTACATGTTTATCTCTATGCAAGAACTGGCTTATGTGCTTGCATCTGTGTGTATGCATGTGGAAGTGTCATTTTTGGTATTCTCAGAATCTGAACATGTACCATTTGAGATTCATTTGTAAAAAGTTCAGGAGAATATGTGAGGGACCCCTTAAATCAGTCACAGGACAATAGATTCAGCTGGTAGATCTCTCTAGCACCTCTTTTCCTCCTTCCTGATTGTTACGTCCCTCTTATGAGCACAACCTGGAACTGACACACACCACAAACAGCCCACTCTCCAGAAGTTGGCTGTCAGGGAGGCTGGGGCATTCAGATTTTAGCTGAGTGGTCATGGCACCCTTTCATTTTCCTCTATAACTGTAGAGGAGGAGAATGAATACTGGGAACAAGTGGCAGGTTTTTCCACATAGGTATAGTTATATATAGCTAGGGCTTTGAGAATAACAGTGAATCTTGATGAGACCCCTGTAGCAGAATGTATTAGGGATGTGAGGAAATGTCTGGGAGGGAAAAGGAAGTGGCCTTTCCCTGTGCCTTTCCAATCATAACACTGGACACTCCCCCCTTTACCCTGAGCATCACAAGTAAACACCCTTCTACTCCCAGCAATATTTAGAAAAATTCTTGTTGGTTTCTAATGAAATTCCCGAGACTCTCAATAATGCGTTTGTCAACAGCTTTTAACGTTGGCTTTTCTTCCTGAAATCCCTGCAACCAAGGCAGAGAACCTAGCATCTCTGGAGGATGAGGCCCACTTGTACCAGGAAATCAATGTCTCCTTTGAACAGAATATTCTCTAAATTGTCAACATGAGTTTGTTCTTTAGGACTCATCGAATTGGACAAAAATGCTTGCTATTCATTGGAGATAATTATACATTAGACAAATAACACTACTGGAAACTCACCCTTGTCATATAGAAGGACAGAGCTCTAGAAGTGGAACACATGTGAGTCTTCTGGCCTGGGGAAGCAAAGACAGGGACCAATAGGGTAGTGCCATGAGATGATATCGTCACATGGTAGAGATGTAATAAACATGTACGAAGAGCAAGCTTGGAAAAATAATGAAAACCAAAACTGTTTACTTCCTAGTTTTGACATGTCAAGCCTTGTTGGTTAATATAATTCTGTAAGATTTCTTCATATATAAAAGAACATCATTGTATGAGCTGTGCTACCTTTTCAATCTCTGTATTTGTTTTCCTGATGCATGTACCAGTCATTATACACCGATGTTGATACCTATGAAAGCAGCTGGAAATACTTTTTCAGAGTAGAGACTTTCATTGCCATCTTATCTGCCACTCACAGGCTTTATTGCTTTAGAGTTACTCAACTTCTGTATCATTTGCCTAAATACATCCTGTTGTGAAAATAATACTACCTGATGTTTATTGTTGCTCAGAATAAACCAAGTGTAGTGCTGAGAACTTTCCCCATACATTCTCATTTGCAACAACCCTGCTGAAAAGAGCTTGTGCTTCAGTGTTGGGACTGTACCTGGATTTAAGTCCTTGTCCAGACTCTTCCTCCCAATAGCTGGTAACCTACAGCCAATGGCTTGTCTTCTCTCACACTCAATTTCCTAAGCTTAAATATAAAGATAATACTAGTAATTACCTCATAAAATCATTATGATTTTACACATACATGTATGCATAAAAGAAACACATAAAATACCTGTATGTTGTGATATAAAAAAATGGAAAAAAAGATACTTATTGTTCTCCACTCAGGATGGTTCAACTTATAATTTTCCAACTTAACAATGATGCAAAAGCAATGTGAGTTGAATAGAAACTATATTTCAAATGTTGAATTTTAATATTTTCCCAGGCTAGCAATATGTGGTATGATAGTCTGTTGTGACACTGGTCAGTGACCTCACTTAGCCATGTGATCATGAAGGTAAACAACCAATACTATAAACTGTAATATGTTTCCAGTGGTTTTTTTGTTACAAGGAATCAATAAATTGCATAAAATATCAACACTTTATTAGATGATTTTTTTCCAAATGTAGCCTAATGTACATGTTTTGAGCATATTTAAGATAGAGCAGGTTAAACAATGTTTGATAGATTAAATGAAGTTTTGACTTACCTTATTTTCAGTTTATGATTGATTTATTAGGACATAATCACATCAAAACCAGGGAACACATATATGTATAGTACCTAAAAGTGCCTAGCACATAGTAAGAACTTAAAAAGTATTAGTCATATCCCTATTTGCCCACTGTCATAATGGATCCAGGAGGAATCTACAGCACATTTGATGACTGAGGTTTGGCACTCTGTGGACAAGTCACAATGAATGAGTAGCAGTGATTCTGGAATCAATCTGCCAAATGTGACATAAACTATCCATCTGCCATGTGACTTGATGAACTCTAAAGATCTCTGCTTGCCCTGTTCTTAAATATCTCAAGAAAAGGAAGTGACAAAGGGACTTTTTAAGCATTTTCAAGTGTTAGAAAAAGCCATAGCAAATGCTAAAATGACTGTTTTCAGACAAAAAAAAAAATGGAATTTCCAAAATGAGACAAATTCAAGAGTATATGGCTTAAAGTCTTTGATTGCTCTATACAACTAGATTTAAGAGATAGTCTTTAGGTTTCCCCCTGAAATAGTCATATCACACTATGAAATATTCTAGCCCTGTGAAAAACTGCTTCAAAGTATGCTAAATAAATACCAAATTAAAGCAAATTAAAGAAACATTTCATGTGTGATTATAAAAAAGGTTTATTTGGGGGAAAAGGGGATTTTAAAATAGGAAGTGGTAATTGTTGTTGTTATTAGGTGCCATCGAGTTGAATCCAACTCATAGAGACCCTATGTATGTTGTTGTTGTTGTTAGGTGCCGTCGAGTCGAGTCCGACTCATAGCGACCCTATGTACAGCAGATCGAAACACTTGCCGATTCTGTGCCAAGCACATGATCTTACTTATATTTAAGCCCATTGTTGCAGACACTGAGTCAATCCATCTGGTGGAGGGTTTTCCATTTCTTCATTGACCTGCCACTCTCCTAAACATGATGTCTTTCTCCATGCACTGATCTCTCCTGACTACATGTCCGAAATATGTAAGATGAAATCTGGCCATTCTTGCTTCCAAGGAGCACTCTGGTTGCACTTCTTCTAGGACAGATCTGTTGGTTCTTTTGGCAGTCCATGGTATATTCAACAGACGTCTCCAGCACCATAATTCAAAAGCATCAATTCTTCTCCTGCCTCCCTTGTTCAACATCCAGCTTTCACAACCATATGATGCCACTGAAAATACCATGGCATGAGTCAGACACACCTGCGTCTTCAATGTGACATCTTTGCTTTTCAATACTCTGAAGAGATCTTCTGCCACAGCTTTTCCTAGAGCAATGCATCTTTTGATTTCTTGACTGCTGCTTCCAAGGATGTTGATTACAGAGCCAAACAAAGCAAAATCTTGGACAACCTCAATCTTTTCTCCATTTATTGTGAAGTTGTATACTTGCCCAGTCATAAAGATTTTTGTTTTGTTGATGTTTAGTCAAAACCCATATTGAAGGCTGTGATCTTTGATCTTCATCAGTAAATGTTTTAAATCTTCCTCACTTTCAGGAAGCAGACTTGTGTCATCTGCATAACACAGGTTGTTAATGAGTCTTCCTCCAATCCTGATGCTGTGTTCTTCTTCATAAAGTACAGCTTCTTGGATTATTTGTTCAGTATATAAATTGAAGAGATATGGTGAAAGGATACAGCCCTGACACAAACCTTTCTCAACTTTAAACCAGGCTGTGCTTCCTTGTTCTATTCAAACAACTGCCTCCTGTTTCACATACAGATTCCTCATGGGTACAATTAGGTGCTCTGGTATTCCCATTTTCTGAAGTGTTTTCCATAATTCATTATGATCCACATAGTCAAATGCCTTTGCATAGTCAATAAAACATAGATAGACATCTTTCTGATATCCTCTGCTTTGGGCTAATGTCCACCTGACATCAGCAATGTTGTCCCTGGTTCCCTGCCCTCTTCTGAATCCGGCTTGATTTTCTGGTAATTCCTTGTCTATATACTGCTGCAGTCGCTTCTGAATGATCTTTAGTAGAATTTTGCTTGCGTGTGATATTAATGATATTGTTTGATACTTTGCATATTCAGTTGGATCCCCTTTTTGGGGAATAGGCACAAATATGGATCTCTTCCAGTCAGTTGGCCAAGTAGTTGTTTTCCAAACCTGTTGGCACAAACATGTTAACACCTCCAGTGCTGCATCTATTTGTTGAAACATCTCTATTGGTATCCCATCAATTCCTGGAGGCTTGTGTTTCGCCAGTTCCTTCAAGGCAGCTTCCACTTCGTCCTTCAACACCATTGGTTCCTCTTCATATGCAACCTCTTGGAATGGTTGGTCATCTACCAATTCTTTCTTGTATAATGACTCTGTGTATTCTTCCCATCTTCTTTTGATGTTTCCTGCATCATTTAATATTCTCCCTGTAGAATCTTTCACTACTGCCACTCGAGGCTTGAATTTTTTCTTCACTTCCTTAAGCTTGAGAAACACAGAGTGTGTTCTTCCCTTTTGGTTTTCTGCCTCCAGGTCTTTGCATATGTCATTATAATATTTGTTTTTGTCTTCCTGAGCTGCCTTCTGAAATCTTCTGTTTAGATCCTTAACTTCATCATGTCTTACTTTTACTTTAGCTGCTCGACCTTCAAGGGCAAGTTCTAGCAACTCTTTTGAACTTTCCATAAGTTAGTAAGACTTTTTCAGGGGAGGGATAGTGAATCCCAGTTGGGATTTTCTTTACGGTAATTGTTATAATCGTAGCACATAATCTTTAAAAATAAGAAATCATATTATTTCACAAAAGAACACAAATACTTATTAAGTATTTTGAATATCACCCCTGAGTGGACATAAATCAGACCTTGCCACATTAAATACTTGCAAGGTGTAGTTTTTCTTCAATATTTATGAGTTAACTACAGGGTAGTTTGAGATGCATTTGTTTTTTACCTCAATACCTTTAGCTATTTCTGCTCTGTGGCCATTAATAGATAGGGACAACTATATTTGTCAACAGCAAATTCTTTACTTCATAAAACTGTTTATTCAGTCTCAGGAGATACCATACGTTCTCACTTTCATATGTTTCTAAGGCTGTCTTCTGCAAAGATAGGTGTCATACCATCAAGGAGGTTGTAGACCAGAGAGAAGACAAATGCATGAAAGTGTAGTTGTAATGAAGTGATATCACACACAGTAATGTGGAACATTCTTTAAGGAGTGGGTATGGTCTTAACTGTGGGAGTGGGAAGATGACCACAGTTGCCTACAGATAGGAAGAGACTCATCTTCCCCCCTGAAGTCTTTCCTGATTGACCCAGCCAGAAGGGCTGTCTCCCTCTTGGGGATCTGATAGCTCTAAGAGATTATGTTATGGAAAAGATAATCAAATGAAATCCAATTGTGACACTGAAAAGTGATTTAAGTAACTTGTCTCCTCTTTGCACTAGAAATTGTCACATTCCTAAATTGCCATGGGCAGTGGAATGTCCACACCCCCAGGACATGGGCAAAAAGGAGGTACATTGTCTTTATTTTTGATTATCACTGTGTTCTAGAATCTCTTTACAATATCAGCGGTTAAATATGCTACCCCACCCCCCGCCCTAAACATTTTTGGTCTAAATTCTAAACAGCATGTTAGTGTTGAGTTTTAATGATATGTACGTAAGCTTTAAATTAGCATGTTTGTAGTATTAACTCTTCCATAAAAATTGTATTCTCTATGCAGGTCAGCTCAGAGAATTTTACAGTTATGTGGTTGGCACCAGATACATAAAAATTCAACTACTTGTGTTCATTTCAAGAATAAATTCATCATGTTCAGAATCACTCCAGGTTGTTGCAGGCAGAGTCTATCCCCAGTCTCTGTGGTACTATGTATTCCTGCCTTGTAGCAGTCTATTTTCGATGAACAATAATACCACAGTGATTATAGACCAGGAAGCACAACAGCAGCTATTTCGTTTGTCACTATGTACAGCTGTGTTGAACTTACATTTGTGTTTAAAGTTTAAAGTAATGAAACAGAGTACAAACTAAGGGATGCAATTTTTTGGTAGCTTTAGTTTATACACAACATGTTTTGTTGTTTAATAGCTTTACAATTGAAATGTATCCTTATTTTCTTTCATTTTTTCCCTTTATTGATAAATGTTGGTAATGTATAGAGTAATACAGTATTTTCTCTTTTCATTGTGCAACTATTACATCACTTTTGGTTACACTTTCATCAACTTACAAGTTTATGGAACCCTTTGGTTAATATATAGTAAAACACAAATGCAATTATGGATTATATTCCCCTATTTTTTCTCATGTTGTATTATTATTTTTAAAATGCTAATTGTTTTTAAAGTACACAGTGAATTAATAGAAAACTTTACATTAGTGGTACAATTTAGTAGTTGCCTAAATTGTATATTGCAGAATTTCAGTTTTAATAAAGTTTCACTTTATTAGTGTAATAAAATTCACCTGTAGCTGGGTATGGAGGCACATGCATGTAACCTTAGCACTTGGGAGGGGGAGGCTGAAGGATCTTGGGTTGGATGCTGGCATGGATTACATAGCAAATTCCAGGCCAGCCTGTGCAACATAGGTGAGTTCCAGGCTAGCGGGGGCTACATAGTGAGACTCTGTCTCCAAATAAATAAATAAAAATTCTCTTACTAGTTGAGGCATGGCTTTTTATATAAACTACTATATTAGACTATAACTAAAATATCAAAGTTCATGATATTCAAATTATTGAATAAGTAACTGTGCCTTTTTCCTTTTTGTATTCTGATATTTTATATGTTTGTTATCTTACATAATTATACATATGAAGTTCAATGCAAAAAAATATTCACAAAGGATCACAACCCTATTAAAAATAGCTATTGTCCAGCTCTTGATGATATTTATACATGCAACTATACTTGCTTGACTGAAAGCTACTGGACCATGAACATGTTTATGACTGGCATTCCTTTCTGATTGACTCATTTGATAACTAGACAGCCATGGAGCTTCACTTGTTTTCTGGTCATTTTATTGTTTGTTCCATGTTATGATTACTTATGGAAATATTTTTTCATTTGAGATAACAGTTATAAAAAATAATGCAATCCAAACCTCAAACATGCTAAGTATCACCTGGTCATAGAATATATACATATACCACAATAATAACAATCGATTTCCTTAAGAAATTATAACAATCAATTTCCTAAACCTATAAGGACTTAACAAGAGATATTTCTTCATATGAAAGCCTGAAGGTCATAAATATTTTCATTCTCTTGCTGTGTGTATTTATTTTAATTATTTTTAGCATTGAAAATCCCCTATCAGATAGGAGTGTTTGAGAAAAGCAGCAGGAACAATAACAACAGAAATGAAAGTAACTGACAGTTGGTAGATAATTCAGATCTAAAAGCAAATACAATTGTCATCCCTCTTCAGACAACATTTGATAAGACAAACCACATGAGGATATCTTTGTGCATCTTGAGTGTCATAGGATTGATTTGCATAAATTTAGGACAGGCAGAAAAGAATTGTTGGCATGCTTGTGAGATGGTAAATTAGAATTATGACATTTAATTCAGTGGATCATTCTTGTACTACAAACTGTAAGTTGTGGTCTCTGAGAGATAAGAAGAGAAACACCTTAGTTGTGCACAAAGGGAATACTCATGATTTTTTTCCCTGGTGGTGCTGGGGATTGAACCCAGGACCTTGCATGTGCTAGGCAAATGCTCTACCACTGAGCTATACGTCTAGCCCAGTACTCTTGATTTTTAATGGCCGTATTCAAACATTCATCATCCATTCATTCTTCCATTCAAGAAAAATTCCTGTGCCAGCTAATGTGATTGTCAATGATCCTCATCTTGCTCACAAGAATATTCAGGTTTCACTGTGATTTTCCATAATTCCATTGCAAGTCAATGATGTAATCAGGACTAACAGCTAGCTCTTTTCTCCACCCTTTGTACATGCCTTCCAAGCATATAGTTACAGAATGTTGGAATTAGAAGGCATGTTTAATTGTGCTACTAACATCAGGTGAGGGTTCTTTGGCTAAGTGGAAGGGTAATGCATTGCTATAAGGATAGACATTGAGGACTAGAAATGGTTTCATAGTCACACACTGAAGGAAGTGAAGTTGTGTCTGTGGAAGCATGTTGGAAGCATGTGGAACTGAACTGTCTGATCCTTATAGTTCAACCCTTTATCTTATTTTGAAGAAATTGGGGCTAGTGAGATTGGGTGGCTAGCCCAGGTTCATGCAATGTGTTAGCATTTGAAACATTCATGTTCAAATGAATATTCTCATTTTTCACTATTTCCATGGATTTCATAAATATCCCCCCCGCAAAACTATGCACTACATTTTCTCGTGGAGGATAGGAAGTTTTAATGTCCCCAACCAATCCTTATTCCATTTGTCCTGAAACAACCAATGGTCTTTATGTCACTTTTCAAAAATCATGATCCAACTGTGTATCAATTTCTAAAATTGGCCCTTAGATTTCTGGACTCAAAGCTTTTACCTTTTTATTTCCCTAGTCCTACAAATACTTTGCCAGTCTCTGCTGTGATTGTCAAAATGCTATGCATTCACTGAGGTGCAGTTCAGGTTCTATGACACCCTAATGATCCATTCAAAGTAGTCTGTACAGTGTTATTTGCTCATTTGTTTCCCATTAGAAGGCAAACTCCACCAGGGCAGCTGTCATTTCTTATTTCTATACCTTCTAACAAGTAGCATTCAAGATTCTTCAAGTAAATTTGAACAGAAGAAGAGTGGTAGATAATAAATTTATCCAGAAAAGTAGCCTCACTTTTAGATACGTTTTTCTTAGCACTTAAACAATAAGCTCCTTGAGGACAAAAGGTCTTTGTCTATAAAGTATATTGTTTTTCACAATTTTAGCACAGAATTGTAAGCTCCTTAAACTATTTTTGACCTATCCAAGACCGTGAAATGGGAACTTAGGAAGCTGAGACAGTCTATTAACTTTAGGGAGAGGAACAGACTTTTGGAAACAGTTTCACTTGGCCTTTCTGCCTCTGGTTCTCTTGATTTTTTTTTTTTTTTTTTTTTTTGTCATATATCTTAACCACATCCAGGTGTTGTATTCTTAGCCACTTCCTTTTAGTAAATTGTGTCACTCTTTCTCTTCAAGTTTTTTAAAACCTCATCCTTATAACTTACCTGTTTATTTACTTGCATTTTCATTTTGAATTTTTGAAAGTAACTGAAATAGGAAATCTTAAGGTGAACTTTCCTACAGTTGTAGCCCTGTGGCATCCGATCCCATCAGATCTCAGAAGCTAAGCAGGGTCAGGCCTGGTTAGTACCTGGATGGGAGACCGCCTGGGAACACCAGAAGCTGTAGGCTTGGGAGAAGGACCTGGCAACCCCCTCCCAAAAAATCAATCTGCCATTGAAAACCCTATGAACAGCAGAGAAGCACTGACAATAGTGTTCCCCTGTTGTACAAAGGGTCATTATGAGTCGGATACTGACTCGACGGCACCTAACAACAACAACAAAAGGTGAACTTGTTTGAGGTCTCAATAGTTATAAGCTTGTAGTAAATAATCAGAGGTTTTAAAAGTTCTCTGCAGGTCCCTTGTCTCAATCTGATTCCTGGGAATTCAATCAAGTTTGAATTATTCTAAACAGCAGTTTTTGAAATACGAACAGAAATTATATTGAAAAGTTTGTTAGGTATTGGGAAATAACTAAAAAGGAGAATATTCATGTTGACAAGGGTGTAAAAATGAAGTGGAATATTGATTTAGAGAGAGAGTTCCACCTCTGACTCTTTACCTTTAAAGGACAGTTTGGGACACACCATAATCTCAGTTATGCTTATGCCATTATAACTTGTGATTCTCTGAGTCTGTTTGGAAGAACACCTGATGATGAATGAAAGAAGCTAATGAAGGAGATGGATTAGATATACTGCTGAAAGATTTATTCAAAGCATAAGAGGACAGGCCTCAGTGCATGTTTAACATGCACTCTACCAACTGAGCTAAATCTGCAACCCCACTTTATTGGAAAAACACAAAAGATATAAATCACGACAAAGTGCTTAACTAAAGGAAATCTTAGTTATTTGTTTACCAGTGTTGGAAGTCAGATCCATACTAGAATAGTCACTGATTTATATACATATCCTACATAATAAGTTATACCATGCAAAAGTTTCTCTTAAGTGGTTGTCACAAATACAGCATTTCTTGTGGTTCTTTTTTGCATGGGTCTCAAAGGGACAGTATAGTCCAGCAATTGTCAGAGAATGAATAGCTCCACATAACTATGCATTCTAAGTGAATGAAATTTATCCCTTTGAAAACCAAAACATTTTATAACAACCATTCTGAAGAAATTTTATAAAACAGATTGCACACTTCTTCATTTCAAGAAAAGGATGCTAACTTTTATTAGTGATTTAATCTTATCATTATGAACTTATTTTTCAGCTTGTATTATATAGCACAATTATACTCTCTGGGATAGTTAGGAAATAATACTAGAATTATAAGAATTATATATAAAATGAGATAATTTTTGAATCTTACAATATCTATTTTGTCTGCTTAGAAGAGGTGTCTTTCTCATATATTTTGATTCTTAGGTTTATTTTAGGTGCTGGAGTTATAAGGTAAATACTTTGATGATAAATTAATCATACTTAATGACATACGGAAAAATTTTTTTGAATTTTTAATACTATAGTTTTATGTCCACTTGAAAATTACTAACTGGAGGTTCATGGATTTTAGGAAGTTCTACTGTATTTCTAGGGAAAAGTTCTTTTTTTCAAAACAAAGGCAGACATGTTTCCAGTATATTGGGCCAGAAAACAGAAATTCCAAAAGAGGTGGAGTACTCTTCCTTTTTCCTCTTGGAGAAGAATAAGAAAATTCAGGCTATCTGAGAACATCCTACTTTCCGATAATTCCCTTGAGTTGCTTGCCTCCTACACAGAAAAAGTTATGGAAAAAATCACAAGGCATCACTAAGGTTATTAAAAACAAGGAAATAAAGACCAATGCCAAGTATTACAGGGAAATGATTGTCTACAAAAATTCTCTTTCACTTAATGGAACACATTAGACCTGATAATAGGAAATGTGATTACTGCTCAAGAAGTAATACAGACTAATAACTAATAAATCGTAATGTAAAAGACTCCAATCTGACTTTAAATCTTAATTCTCCTAATTATTACCTATTACTGAAGTGAGTTCTTTACTACCTCAATCTCCTCATCCATAAAAAGAATTTCTAATAATGTGTATTTTTTTTTTTCTGTACTGGAGGCTGAACCCAGGGCCTCCCGCCTGCATGCTTTCCAAGCGCTGGACCACTAAGCTGCTCCCCCAGACCTTTTTTTTTTTTTCTCACTTTTTAAGATAGGGTCTTGCTAAGTTACGCAGACTGCCTCTGGTCTCGAACTTGAGATCCTCCTGCCTCTACCTCCTGAGCCACTGGGATTACAGGCGTGCACCACCTCGCCTGGCTTAATGTGTATTATTTTTGATAGGAGGATTAAATGATTTACTTAAACAAATATTTATTACGTGCCTACTATGTACCAGACATTGGGCTAGTGAGGGTTAGTTAGGAGAAAACATTATGTAGGAATTATAGAATCATGTTTGTGAAATCTTTGGCTGAAATGGTTGCAGTGGCATGTACATGGTCCTTCCAGGAGAACAGATTTGATTTTAACTTTCTTTTCACTTTTTAGGGAAAGAGTCATGTGATGTACAACTTTACATTAAGAGGCATTCAGTACACTTTGTCTCAGTGGGAGATCACTTTAAAATGGAGTGCCCTGTGAAATACTGTGCTAACAGACCTAATGTGACTTGGTGCAAGTTCAGTGGGACAAACTGTCTACATCTTGGGGACAGACTTTAGCTACACACAAGTTGGGAAGAAAGGCAGAATATTTCACTATTTATTTTACATTTTGAACAAGTGCTTCCTAGTGACAATGGGTCATACCGCTGTTCTGCAAATATGCTTTCTCATCTCACTGAAAGTCACTCAGTAGCCATCCATGTGACAGGTGAGTTCTCAACCCCCAGGTGATTTACTGTTTTTCTCATAATATTTCTGGGAATGGGAAGATCTGGATCACAAATGATTAGGTTAGAGACTGAATGCTTGCATCACATAGTCTACCACACATTGCAGACTATAATATGCAGAAGTCCACGTATAGTTGTGTTTGTGTAGGTGGATGAGTGAGGTGGAGAAGAGTAGAGAAACATATAATGAAAATTATCATTCTTTCCTTTAGACATCATAAAATTTGTTTAATCCAAAAGTAGATCACTGAAATATTGGAAAAACTACAAAGTAAATACCAATAATTATAGATAGCTATTTATTCTTTATCCTTATTTTTTCTTTTGTTTTTTCTTCCATTTTTTTCTGTCCTTGACATTTCTTAATCATAACTGATAGAGGTTACATTTGTGGTGCTTAGATAATCACACACTTGTTAATTGTTCACAAATTGCCTAGAGGTCAAGCAGCCTACAAATAATCTGACTCCGTTAACTTTTGGGGAATATACAGGGGTTCAGATGATTCTCCATTCAATTGGCTGTAGCAGCTGAGGAGGACAGGTGGAGGTTAAGTTGGGGAAAACCAAGCTGAACAAAACATGGAAAGAAACAAAAGAAAGTAAAAAAATTTAATTTATGAAAATCCCACAGTCAATATCATATTCAATAATGCAAGACTGAACTTCCCTCCATAAGAATAGGAATAAGGCAAGGATGTCTACTTTTCTCACTTTCATTCAACACTGAACTGAAAATTCCAGCCAGAGTAATAAGACAAGAACAATAAATAAAAGGCATCTTAAACTATCTCTAGTCATAGATGGTATGACCTTGTATTTAGAAAAAAACTCAACAATCTAGGAGATTAAAGTAATTATACTTTAAAGTTATAATACTTTAATAACTAAAAATATTAAAATTAATACATGAATTCAGCAAAATGATAGGACTTAGGATAAATACATAAAAATTAGTGATATTTCTATGTACTAGCAAATAATCTGAAGGGAAATTAGGAAAACAATTCCATTTATAATGACATATAAATGAATAAAATACTTAGAAATAAATTCTATCAAGGAGGTACAAGACTTGTTAACAGAACAAATAAAACATGAGACAAAGAAAGAAATTGGAGAAAATATAAATAAATGAAAAGACATCCTGTTGTCATGGGTTGGAAGACTAAATATAGTAAAAATGACAATTTCTAAGATAATCTATAAATTAAATGTCATCTTCATCAAATCCCAACAGCTTTTTTATTTTTGGCAGAAATGGAAAATTCATATCAAATTGTGATAGGTTCAGAATAGCCAAAAAAGAAAGTTGGAAGACTAACACATCCCTATTTCAAATTGACTGTAAAATCACACTAATCAAAACAGTGCGGTGCTGGCTTATGGATAGACATAGAGACCAATGTAATAGAATTGAGAGGCCAGAATAAACCCATATATGTATGGTCAGTTGATTTTTGACAATTGTTAAGACCATTCAGTGGGGAAAGAAGAATCTCTCCAACAAACACCAACTTGGAGTATAGCTCAGTGGTAGAGCTCTTGCCTAGCAGGCTTAAGGCCCTGGATTTGGTCCATACCCCTGGGGGACCAAAAAAAAAAAAAAAAAAAAGCTACCAAGAAAACCCCCAAAACAAATGATGTTGGGAAGATTTTGTATACACTTGTAAAAGAATGAATTTGAACCCACTACTGAGTGCCACGCCTGCAGTGGTAGCCCTGTGGCATCTGATCCCATCAGATCTCGGAAGCTAAGCAGGGTCGGGCCTGGTTAGTACCTGGATGGGAGACTGCCAGGGAACACCAGAAGCTGTAAGCTTGGGAGAAGGACCTGGCAACCCCCTCCCAAAAATCAATCTCCCATTGAAAACCCTATGCACAGCAGAGAGGCACTGACAATCATGTTTCCCCTGTTGAACAGAAGGTTGCTATGAGTCGGATACAGACTCGACGGCACCTAAAAACAACAACAACAACAACTGAGTGCCACAGGACTTGGATTTAGCTCAGTTGGTAGAGCACTGTGCTGCAGTCTCTGAGGTCCCAAGTTCAATTCCCAGCACCACAAAAATGGGAGGAGGACCTGGCAATCCACTCCCAAGTCAATCCTGAAACAGTCAGCCATTGAAAACCCTATGAGGGTCGCTATGAGTCAGATACCGACTTGACAGCACCTAACAACCTAACTGAGTGCCACATAGGGAAATAAATCAAAATGGATCAGAGCTTTAAATATAAGAGCTAAAACTACAAAACTACATTTATATAAAACTGTAAATCTTCTCAATCTTGAATTTGTTAATAGTTTCCTAGATATGATCACAAAAGCATAACATGACAATAAAAATAGATAAATTGGACTCCATAGAAATTAAAAACTTTCCAGCCTCAAAGGATAAAAGTGAAAAGACAACTCACAGAATATCAGGAAATATTTGCAAATCACATATCTGATAAGAGACTATTGCCCAGGGTGTATAAAGAGTTCTCCCATTCATCCCCCTACCTTTCTGGATTGTTTCTGGATTCCCTATGGAATGTCTTACCTGCAGCTGAACAGCACTACTTGCCATTCTCACAGCTTGCAGAATTCTGCCTCTCCTTTCAAGCCCGCGTCATTACCCAGGTTCATAAGGAACCCTTCCACCATCACTGTGGGTGAAGCAATTTCTCTTTTCTCTCAATTTTTATACCAGTTATCGTGCAATCCATTTCACTCTAGTAATGTGTGTCTTTTAAGTCCCATGGAAAATGATAATGTCCCAGATAGTGAGAATTATGTCAGATTTCTTTGGGTTGTCTCTGCGTCCTTCACAAAAGTCAAATAAATTATTTAGTAATTAGCTTTAATTTTAATTTCAATGAAATGGTGAAAATAAAGAGAACAGGGAAAAAGTCAAAGAAAAATTTCTTTCCTTTTGAACCTGAAAGTGCTCAGTGAACAAATGATAAGGCAAAGAAAGAAATGTGCTGACATTGTGTTTAAAGACCTTGCTTTTTGTAAATAAATTTTGGAAGTATGATAAAAATATTTTGTTTTCTCCCTCTGGAATTGCTTTCTGATGACATACTGGGGATTTTTTTTTTTAACTTTCCTTTTTTGTTTATGTTCAACTTAAGAAGGGTTTTATGTAAGAACAAGTGTGTGACAGAGAGGCGGCTTGGATCTTCTTGGGAAAACATTACTCTCTCAGAATGAAGGAAAGCACTTTATAAAACAAAGCAAAATCCCAGGAGAAAAACTGGCAGAGCTGGGGAACAGTGATTTGAACATACACAAGCCTGCAGCTCTGTTCTCCACCTAGATAGCGTATCTGATTAGGAACTTTACAAAGGTGGAGTAGTCATTAGCTGTGCAGGAAAATGGGTATGGAGAAGGGAGGAAGTGAGAGGCACCATCTTTCTTTCACAATGAGTCCTGGGAATGTCACCAAAAGCCTCCTTTCCTTGTGTCCTTCCACACTCACTTAGGCACCTGCTGAATGTGTCTTATTATTGCAGGTGCTAGAGGTGTCATACAGGCTGTCTATGTCCTTACAGCTAAAGAATGGGGAAGAGAGAACCAAAGCAGACAGATGAAATTTATGCTATGTTTACAGAGTCTTTCCTTGGGCCCCAAAATAACTCACTTACTTTTTGTCCCATGATCTCAGGGTGATGGTCCATGAATTACACAGACTGACCTTGAGCTGGATTATTGGATTATATCTTAGTGTGCCAATGCTGGAGTCCTCTCTAAGATTACCTGTGATTTTAGACAGACCTAAGAGTACACCCTCATCATTTTCTCAACCAATTTCAATTCTTAATCTTGTTTTTCGATTTCAGAACAGACTCAAAATAATTCAGAACACTCTCCAATAAGTAAGTATCAAATCAATCACATAATATTAACAAGTTTGTTTGATGGTTAGAGAAATGATAGAAGTTGAGTCTTCTTAATTGAGTGGCTTCATTTGTATTAGATTATCTGTTGTTTGCTACCCACCCTTCACTCCCACAGCTGCGTCTGCTACCCTGGCAATGACTTGGCTGCTTGCCCAACCTAAACAGCAGCTGCAGCGTGAACAGTACCACATCTGTTGCCACTGTGAATTATCAAACTACATGTCCGCTATGTGTTCAGCTTCAATTGCCCCTGACCACTTTTACCCTAAAACCAAGCATCTAGGAGAAAAACCCACATACATTATAATAGAATGTTACTTCAGTACTATTCCTACTGTATTAACAGTAACCCAAAATAAAAAATAGATATTACAACATAACCTAGACTACACATATATGTAAAAAGAAAGAGAATAGTTCACACAGTCACACTATGCTAAGTTGTTTAATTCTTTGTTGTGGTGAAGGGAGGTTCCCTGTGTAATATAGGATGTTAAGCAGAATCCCTGGCATCTCCTCACTAGATGTCAGTCCCGTCTTGTGACACCAGAAATGTCTCTGGATATTGCCACATGTCTCCTGTGGGGCAAAATTATCCTGGTTGAGAACCATGATTATAGTGTGTGTGATATGTTTTGATTTTTCTTTTTCCAGTCCTTAGGGGCTGAACCCAGGGTATTGCCCATGCTAAGCAGTTACTCTTCCCCTGAGCTACACCTTCTTTTTATTTTTTATTTTGATACAAGGTCTTATTAAATTGAACAGGCTGCCTCTGGCCTGGAACTTGCAATTCTCCTGCCTCAGCCATTGTGCCCAGTTTCTGAATATTTTCTCTTCTGTTTGTTTCATTTTTAGAAAATGTTATTTGTGATCTAATAAGTTGTTTCACAACCTACTATAAGTTGCAGCAACCAAGGACAAACAGCTGAAATGAATGTTAACACAGATCAATAATAATGAACATTAGCCAAGCAAGATGTGTTTATGGAAGTTAAAACTATTTGATATTTACAGAGAGTGATGAGTTATGAGACAAAGCAAGGAGATTGTGTTGAAGGAATGTGAATTTAGTGTTAGAACCATGTTGCCTTGAGTCCTGATTCCTACTCACTAGCTGCCTGACTTTGGACAATTCTTAGAACAATAACCCTCTTCTCAAGTTGCATGACTGGATAAAGATAATGGCTTCCCTGGTTTCCTTAAGAGGTGAATATGAGCATTGACTTAGATCCACAAATGGAAGGGCTTGGCAAAGTGTTTTCTGAGAGCAATTATGGAGGTCATTTGACAGATGACTTACCCTAGGAGAATGAAAGATTTTTGCAAAAGATAAAAAGAGGTGGTTGAGGGCACTGAGGCCTGGGCTTCTTGGGGAATGCTTCCAAAGGGGAAATAGAGATATCAGCCTGAAATTTCCTTCATTCGAGCTCTGACAATCCTGAGCATATTTCTGATCCTAACATACCTCAGATTTCCTGACTGTTTTTAGCATTGACTAATATTCCAGATATAAGCACTGCCTCAGGACCGCCCTCCAGGGAAGAGACGGCAGTCGTGCCATTGCTGCTTTACAGTTTGCTTCTTTTAGGGGGATTGCTTCTACTCGTCATTGCTTCTTTCTGCCTGTTCTGCTGCCTGAAGAGGCACCAAGGTGGGTTCCAGTTTCCCTCTGCCCCTCTGTGCCATATATTTGGGATTCTTTTTCCTGGGAATGATGGGTGTTTGTTGGTTCCTGTTGTTTTCTTTCCTGATCTTATGTGACATGCTGTGGATCATGATTTTCTGGGAGACTATTCGTATTGCCACCAAAAAGCCAAATGCATTGATTTGGACTCCTGGCATGGTGAGACATGTTCCCCACAGCACAGCACCCAGCCCAGGGGTGTGGCTAGGAGGACACATTGCTGAGACCCTATCATTCTGTGTGAATCAATCTCAGGATTTACAAGAAAGAGCTCTTTTATACTTCAACAGAATTGAAAGGGAGGTTGAAATAATCTCTTGGATCAACATGTCTGATTTGAGTTATTCTGTCCCACCCTCTTTTTCACAGCTATGACACATCATTCCCATCACACACACTCTTGTTTAAATAAATGTCCACAGAGGGAATTCAAGTGTGTGTATATTATCTGTTGCCATCATAAACATTCTGAAACTGAATACCTACTCAACAATGTTTCATTTGAAAAATATGGGTTGGGCTGTGATGGGAGAGGTGTGATGTTTTAAAAACAATTCCTTTCTAGTTTTGGAAACATTTTGTCTGTGTCCTCACCAAACACTTAAACAGATAAGAGAGGCATACATAGAGAATTCTGATCAGTTTTCCCTCTCTTTCTTTTTTCTCTCCTCCATGTCTTCCCATCCTTTTTTCCACAATGCCAGCCACAGTGTATCTATGGAAACTGGGCCACACAGAGCAATCTTTATTTGGTTGCTTTGGGTGGAAGTGTTTCTGGTGTTTTGGATTAAGGACATCTGAGGACCAGAACCTTCTTACAATTCTAAGGAATCCTTTGTAACCCTAGCTCTGCATCTGCAGCTCCACAGCTCTGTCCATGGTCCCTCTGTAGCTTTCATCATCTTTCCTAAGGCTGTTGGAACTTTAGAAAAAAAAGCAACAAGGCAAAAGAGAAGCCCAACATAAAGTGGGCACCTGGCTCTGCATGTGAAAGGTCAGGAGCATACATGGCAGTGAGCATGGAATGTCCCCAGAACAAGAACTTCCAGCCTGTCCACAGTGATGCACTAGACCCTGCCTTTGCCTCTGGATGTGCCACAGGGATGTGGGGAGTGAGAAGTGATGCGAAGGAAACAGACCTGTGGATTCTCACGGACTGAAGTGTGTGTAGCATACTAGCCAAGGCAGATAAACAAGCCAAAGCTGACATCATGATCACTGGGTGAGAAAGTGGTTTGCTTCTGCTTTCTTCACTCTTTTTGATTACTACTTTTTTTTTTTTTTTTTTTTTTTTTTTTTTTTGGTCTTCCAGGGAAACAAAAGAAGTCTTCTGATACAGCAGGAAAGGAAATTGACCTGGTATGTTAAGGCAATTTGTATTATACTATATACATGTGTGTGTGTGTGTGTGTGTGTGTGTGTGTGTGTGTGTGTGTGTATTCATACATTCATTTTTAAAAATATAGCCCCAGCTCCACAGGATTAACAGGTCATGTAATAAGTGGCCTCTCTGCAAAACAGAAAAGTCAGAGACTGAAGCACATAACCTAGGCTCAGCTTTTGCCTGTTATCTGTCTTCATGCTATTCATTTATTTTCACCAAGCCACCTTAAAAGGTTTTCTGGAAGAGAGTAGGGAGTTAATGAAAGAATGAACTCATAAATAGCCTCTTTTATCACTCATTTATCACAATAAATCATAAATCAATCATAATAATGAGGTTTCATCACAAAACATAGCAGAGAAAGAGGAGGCTCAATTACTTTGTAGAAGTCCCTGGTAATGCATGTGGGCCCATCAAGGAACAGAGCAGTCAGACAAAGGAAAAACACTTTGGGGGCATTTTTTCTGGCAGTGTTTGGAGAAGAAATTTAGGCCTTTCTTTTAGATTCAAAGTTGTGTAGATACTGGAACTAAAGAATGAATTCAAGGTGCTTTGTAAACTCTAACATGCTATTAGAACATGAAGTTGGATCTGTCATCTTCCATTCATTTCTATGTCCACCACACCATGGGGCACGGGCCTTGCGGTCCCCATCACTTTGACAGAATGTTATAGGAGAGCTTCAGGTGTGGAGTACCACGTTCTTTCATACAAAATTTTGCATAGAAATGAATCATCATTTGGGAAGAGGCCCAAGTAACTGACAGATTGATATAGACTGAAAAATATCACAGGGACATTGTCCATATATTGAATATTCATGGCTATTTATCAGATCACTTGACACTCTTCAGTGTCCTGACCTTAACCAGGGTCCTCTGTGATGGTGGGGACACTTTCCAACTTAGCCAAGCAACCCATGGCTCTTCCCATCATCAGCCTTGCTGTTGTACCTGGATGCTCACTTCCTCAGGGGCACACAATGCATCATCAGTCACCTTGTTTCTCAGAATGGGGAGGGGGCCCTCTAGCATGGTAGAACTTTGCCAAGGAGGTGTAACAGACATTCTATTGCACACATGTTAGTGAGAATTACGAAGGGCCAGAGAAGTATGTGGGCTGTCAAAATTATTGACCTGATAACCGAAAAGAGGCCAAACTTTAAGAATATAAATTAACTGGCAAATTGAGATTTAAAAAATTGAAATGACAATCCCTACCATTAACATAACATCTTCATTTTTACCACATGGAGACTGTGTGTAGCTAGGAACAGTTAACAAATAACTAAAGAGTGATAAGACATCATGACTCGATTTATTTTTAGTTTCCACAAATTCACCTGATTCACAAAATCAGCTTCTGACTTTGGCACTATTTGAAAGTGTGAAAATTTTCTTGTGGTAGAAATAATAACTGGAATAATATATTAAAACTTAATCTAAAGTTTGTCCATCTAGAATAGACAACAATTTTCCAATTCCAGGTCTCAAATCATAATAATTTATCTTAGATAGCTAGCAACATTTATTCTTTCTGCCTACCTTTGGGGCATCTGTTCTGCTTATACTTGATCTTTTTATTTTATGCTACACTATTATTGGCCATTGGATTCTAAACTGCCTGATGTTTTCATGGGATATTTTATGGTTTTCCAATTCATTTCAGCTGTGCTTTTATCTTGAAGGAGCTGGGATTTAGCTCAGTCGATAGAGTGCTGCTCTGTACTCTCTGAGGCCCTGGGTTAGGTCCCCAGCACCACAAAAGTGGGAAAAGGATGTAGCAATTTACTCCTAAAGCAATCCCAAAACAATCAATCACTGAAAACCCTATGAAAAATAGAGAAGCACTGACATAGTGCCAGGTATGGCACTGTGTCAGGTAGTGTTTCCTTCTATTGTACATAGAGTCGCTATGAGTTGGACCCAACTCGATGTCACCTAACAACAACAACAACATTTATCTTGAAGGGGAATTGGAAAATATTCCATAACCTCAAACACGACTCATAACAGGGGCTGGGAAGTAGTGGTAGATTGCTTGCCTAGCATGCAAAAGGTCTAAGGTTTGATCCCCAGCACTACACACCCAACCCTATCAACACCCACACCCATGCCCACACACAAAGACTTATAATAAAGCATAAAATAACTATTTGGGAGGAATACAGTCGGCCTCAAAACTTTCATCCTTTGGGAGTAAGGGTGTAACTTAGTGGTAGAATGCTTGTCTAGCATTCACAAAGACCTGGGTTTGATCCCTAGTGTCAAGGGAAAAAATATATGAAAAAATCTTCTGCTGGGTTCCATGATGCCTGCTTGTAATTCCAGCAACTCAGGAGGCTGAGGCAGGAGTTTCATAAATTCAATGCCAGAGGCAGCCTGTGTAAATTATCAAGACCCTGTCTCAAAACAATAAAAAAGGGACCAGGGGTGCAGCTCAGTGGTGAAGCCCTTGCCTAGCATATACAAAGTCCTGGGTTTAAGCTCCAAGTGTAGCAAAAAACAAAACAAAACTTCATCCTTTAGTAATTCAGAGTCTACTGAAAATGAAGATATAGAAGCACATGTGAGGAGCAATAGATTAATCCTCTCAATTGATAAGTATCATTTAGTCTTTCACTCTTGGTTTGATAATGAATACGTATTACTATGTCCATATGTGGTACATCTCTTTTCTCTTATAGGTTGATCTTCCCTATCCCTTCAGGAGTGAGCAAATGGAAGCAAGCACCAGGCAAAATTCCCAAACACTGCCATCAGAAACTGGAATTTATGATAATGACCCCTGTTTCAGGATACAGGAAGGGTCTGAAGTTTATTCTAACCCACAATTGGAGGAAAATAAACCAGGCATTATTTATGCTTCCCTCAACCGTTCTATTTTTGGAAGGAACCCAAGACAGGCAAGAACTGTGCAAGAAACACCAACAGAATATGCATCCATCTGTGTGAGGAGTGAAATCTGATCCTGACACCAACCAGTGACCACTATATGATCAGCATGTGAACACCACTCTCTGTTCCAAGTGGGATGTCAAATAATCTTCCTCAATTTGGGAATTTTCACTTTAAGGTGGTTCATGTTGGGGCACATGTCTTAGGGAGTCCATAGGACATATGATAAAAATTTCTCCTGAAAATTTCTTTTGGAGACTTTTAGATGATAGCCTTGAATAACAAAATCTCTCCAATACTATTTATTATCATGAAGAGCAGAATAGCAGAACATTTAAATTTAGCTACATTTTATCCAATATGTAAACTCAATATTTCCTTTGCAGCTATCAGAAAGACTTCTAGGGAAGAGAGGTTGCATTATCTGGGTCAGTTCACTACACACTCTTAGAAAGGAAAGAATACCCCAATTTGAATAACCATAAATAGAGTAATGGTTGTATATTCCCAGTCAAGTGTCCATAATAAGAAAATTTCCTATGTCAATCTACAGCTAGTGTTTCTTAAATCTAAACAAGAAATAATTTTAGACTTGATAGAAGAAAAGATTGGAAAGAGTAAGTGGTACAATACAGATATAGAATACCCCAATTTGATATGGAGTAGATGTTTCCCAGTCTGGCAAATGAATGCTTATATCCACCCTGTGAGATTGTGAAGCAAATATAGGTACTAATAGAGCAATCAAAATACAGTGCATTTATGAACAAGGTGGGCTGTCATTGTTTGGGTCATATATCATAATGTACATGGATGTGACATAATGATGCTGAATTAATATACTGATGGACATTTGAATAAGAATAAAGGCCAATGAGAATAGATATTATCAGACAAGTGAAGATTGAAATTTTAAAGTGCCTCATGCTTGACCTGATAGTAGATTAAAAGTACAATTAATGGAATGGAGAAGAGTCCAGAATATTTAGTTGGTTAGGTGGGGTCAACATACTTTTGTTAACATCTATGTCTTGCTATTTTTCTTATGAAAGATTCAGGATAAATCACATGTAGGAAGGTATTACGGTTTGATAGTCATTCATTTTAAAATATTAATATTGCAGCCACCTAAGAGGATAGTTAATATTTTCAGGTTTTCCAAATTTCCAGAGTACCTGAGTGTAACTACCCCCAAAATATAACTGTATTCAACAGCTTGAGGCTAGAGTTCTCAAGTGCTGCTTACTTACTGAGTAATGCAATAGTCCTCATATAACGTGAATGATAACAGAATCCACTTGAACAAATACATGAACTGCTGAACAAATGAATGTAACCCCCCCTCTCTTTCTCTCTCTCTGCCTTTCCCTCCTTTCTTCCCTCCCTCCCTTTCTGTTAGTATATAGAAGGAAGAAGAGACTTTACAGAAACGGGACAATGGAAACTGATCCAATTGACATTCCATTTTCAGTTTACTTATGAAGTGAAAATTGCCAGAGTATATCACTCATTGGAGAGAATAATTTATCAAATGATGAAAATTGGAACATGAGTAGAGAATATACCTACCAAAAAGATAAGATGCAGCATTTATTATATAACACTCACATTAAGTTTCAGTTCCTTATATTTGGGGCTGCAAATATTGTTATTAAGTCACTGTTAGCAACCAGTTCTAGACAGGTTTTTTCAGTTCAGCTGCATTTGTGGACAATTTATGTAAAAAACAGTCAAGGAGCTGTTCATTGTGTTCTTAAAAATAGAGACAGGAAATATGAACAGATGCGTACATATGTCCTTCTTTGGATAAGCACAAAGTTGAACAATTCTTTCAAAATTGTCTCCAACTTTAAAACCAAAATATTTCTGTCTGCTGTGTTTAGAATTTTCTCAATATGACTTATAATAAAATATAATGTTGATAGTGATTTCACCTCTCTAGATGATTTATTCTTATGTTTGTACTGTGCTTGTCAAAATCACAAATCATTTAAGCTTTCATTCCTTCTTAATAAGGGTGTCAAAGATGTATATATATTTTCTGAAATAAGTCCATTTCAGTATTAGTTCCATGTTTGTTTCATTAATTTACAGGCAGTAGAAAATCTGATGATTTTCCATGAATTTTTGACTTGATTGTTCTCAGTAAGAAAATAAAGTTCTTAGAACTTACACAAAATTAATTTGATATTTGTTTTTGTACCAAAATATGTGTGGACACAAAATAGAAGTGATTCTCAAATCTTGTGGTGCATAAAGACAACCTGAAAAACTTGTTAGCTTGTAGATAACCAACTCCTAGTTCTAAGAAATTCTGATTCAGAAGATCTACTATATGGCTTTATAATCTTCATCTTTAAAAAGCACCTTGAGTTATTTTGACATGTTTTCTTAGGGTCCACAATTTGAGACATTTTGAAATAGTGGCTAAATTTGTTATGTGTGGTTTACTTGATCAGCTTTCTGTACAACTAAGGTTTTCTAGTCCCTAACCTGAGCATGGGGCTGGGATTTACCTCAGTTGGTAGAGCACTGCACTGCAGTCTCTGAGGTCCCGAGTTCAATTCCCAGCACTGCAAAAAATGGGAGAAGGACCTGACAATCCACTCCCAAGGCAATCTCGATACAGTCAGCCATTGAAAACCCTATGAGGGTCACTATGATTTGGATACCAACTCGATGGCACCTAACAACAACAACAACAACCTGAGCATATATTCAAATATATCTCTAGCTTTGCTTTTACCTTGAGGGGGATTGAAAGTGTTCTGTGGCCACAATAGGAAGCTAGGGAAGGGGGTAGGGAGAGAGAGAAGGCGGGGGGGGGGAAGAGAGAGAGAGAGAGAGAGAGAGAGAGAGAGAGAGAGAGAGAGAGAGAGGCTTGTTAAAGAGTTATTTTAAGTTCATCCAAACTAAATAGAAAGCACAGAGATCTTCCATAAGCCCCTTCCTCCACAACATGCTCAGCCTCCCTCGTCACTAACATCCTGTGCTACAGTGCTACATTCGTTAAAATGTAAAAATTACATTAAACCAATAAATTAAACCAATTAAATTAAACCAATAATGGGGTGTTATTATCAAATGATGTCCATAGTTTGCCTTAGGATTTTCTCTTGGTGCTGTAGTTTTTGGAGTTTTGACTTGTATGATGACCTGTATTCACCATTCTAGTGACATGCAGAATAATTTTACTGCCCTAAAAACCTTCTGTGCTTCATCTATTCATCCTTCCCATTCTCTTAATTCTGTTCAACTGAATAATCTGTTCATCGTATCCACAGTTTTGTCTTTTCCAGAATGCAGTATAGTTGGAGTCCTGTACCCTATAGTCTTTTCATATACGCTTCTTTCATATAGTAACATGCATTTAAGTTTCCTCCATGTTTTTCCATGACTTGATAGCTTATTTCTTTTTCATGGCTTGGATGTATCATCATTTATTTATTCATTCACCTACTGAAGGGCAGCTTGGTTGCTTCCAAGTTTTAGTAATTATGAAGTTTTTATAAACATTCATGTGTAGGCTTTTGTGTGGGCATAAGCTTTCCACTCATTTGGGTTCACATACTAAATAAAAATCTGCATTTTAACAAGATCCTCAGGTGACTGGAATGCAATTTCTCAATCTTGCAATCCACTTAGCCTTTTTGAACCCATTTCTCCTCACCTTGAATCAAATGTGGAAGGAAGCAAAGATACATGTGCAGGACAGATTAATTTGAAAAGTTCTATTTTAAGCAGGTACAGGAAGGGCCTCACCACCCCGCCCTGAAAATAAAAATGGCAAATGAGAAAGAAAACATGACTATTTTATAGAATAGAAATTTGTTCTGTAGGTGAGAATATGAGAACTGAAAGTTCTGTGCTAGAAGCAATTTTCAAGTTCAAACGCAAGTTATAGATGTAGATTTTTAAAATAAGGCCCTATTTTGACTACAAGAACCCCAAGCTGCAGAATGAGAAACGAAGATAAGCAGCTCCCCAAAGTGACATGGCTCCCATTTCAGCTGTGGACCAGAGTTGAAGTCTGGGCCATGAGTCTAGGCTCTCATTTATTGCCCTTAGCACAAAGTTGGATTTTTAAAACACCAGGTTTAGTAGTAGAGCACTTGCATAGCACACATGAAACCCTGGGATCAGCATGCTGCAGCGCCACACAGCACTGAAAAAAAAGTAGGGGAGTGGGAACTCTTGTAGTTGCCCACCTATCAGTGCTGGGGTAAGGAAAGAAGGAATTGGTACTAGGCAAGGATCTGGCACTACACTGGAAGAAATAGTACAGCTGCTGATGGCAAAGATAGATCATAAGATGGTCATCAGAGTGGGTATGGTTGTTGTTGTTGTTAGCTGCCATTGAGTTGTGTCCAACTCATAAAGACCCTTATAATGTTTTCAATGGCTGATTATTTCACGTTTGCTTTGAGAGTGGATTGCCATGTCCTTCTTCCGTTTTTGCGGTGCTAGGAATCAAATCCTGGACCTCAGAGACTGTAGAATGCTGCTCTACCAACTGAGCTAAATCCCAGCCCAGGTATGGTTAGAAGGAGACAAAAATGGGTAGGCTATAATCATGAGATCAGTGATCTGAATAACAGTAACTATAAATTAGGCAAATGGTAGAAGGAGGCTAAGGCAGGGCCTAGCAGAATGAATGGAGGTGGGTTCTGAGCCAATTGCATTTGAGTGTTGAAGTCTCTAATATAATTCCTATATAGACTGTGATCCAGAGTTGGGTGGGCTTAACCTGAAGATAAAGTTGGGTATGCAGACTTTCCTAGAGAAGGGAGTAGAAGGATTAAAGAATCTGTTTCTAACAACAGTATTGGGAGGAAATACAGGTCTCAGGCAGACCTGGCATTTCTTATCACATCTCCCCTTCTCTCAAGAAGCACCAATATAAGATGACTTCTGGTTTAAAATGGTAGATTATAGGTGGCCTCTGAATGACGTAGTAAAACAAAGGAGTTAGAATAGGAAGGAATGGAGTCTTTTTCCATAGGAAGAAGGTATGGAGAAGCACAGAAACCACAAAGGAGACTATTAGAGGGTCCTAGGTTGCAGAACGCCTGCTGCCATACCACCCTTCAGATCTTGGAAGCTAAGCAAGGCTGGGCCTGGTTAATCCTTGGATAAGAGACCACCTGGGAAAACCAGGTGCTATAGGCTTGGGAGAAGGACCTGAAAGCCCACTTCCAAAAGACAATTAATCATTGAAAACCCTATGAAAAGCAGAGAAGCACTGACAATAGTGCTGGTCATGGCACAATGTTGGGTGGTGTTCCTTTTTTTCCCCCTTTATTGATAAATGTTGGTGAAGTACAGAGTAATACAGAATCTACTTTTTCCATTGTGCAACTATTACATCACTTTTGGTTACACCTTCATCAACTTACAAATTTTATGGAAAATTTTGATTAATATGTAGTAAAACTTGTATTCATTCATGGGTTATAGTCCTCTATTTTTTCCTTGTGCTCATGAAGTTGCATCATTTACATTGAGATTATCCTCTCCCCCTTTATCACTTTACATTGTTTCCTTTCCCCTTCCCACATTCCACAACCTTCACTTCCCTTTGCTAGTCCCCTCTCTCCTTCTTTCTATTCTGCTTATATTTTCCCTTCTGAGCCAAGTTGTTGTTGTTTTCAGGTGCCATTGAGTCGGTATCCGACTCATAGTGACCATATGTACAACAGGCGAAACACTATTGTCAGTGCTTCTCTGCTGTTCATAGGGTTTTCAATGGTGGATTTATTTTGGGGAGTGGGTTGCCAGGTCCATCTCCCAGCCTACAGGATCTGGTGTTCCCAGGCGGTCTCCCATCCAAGTACTTACCAGGCCCAGCCCTGCTTAGCTTCCGAGATCTGACGGGATCAGATGCCACAGGGCTATGGCTACAGGCTGAGCTAAATTATTCATTTTTATACATCTGCTTATGTATATTTTTTTCTTCCTTTAAGAAAGATTCAGATCCCATGTATAATTGAGAACATAGGATATTTCTCTTTTTGTCCTGTGTTCATTCAATTAAGATGATATTCTCTAGTCCCATCCATTTTGCTGCAAAGGACATTATTTCATTCTTTTTTATTGCTGAGTAATATTCCATTGTATATATGTACCACAATTTTTTTCCATTCTTCTGTTGATAAGCATCTTGGTTGGGTCCATATCCTTGTAATTGTGAAGAGTTCTGCATTAGAAATGGAATACAAGTGTCTCTGTGGTATGATGATTTGACTCCCTTTGTGAATATTTCCAGGAGTGGTATAGCCGGGTTGTACTGCAGTTCTATTTTTAGCTTTCTGAGGTATCTCCATATTGATTTCCAGAGTAGTTGAACTAAGTTACAGTCCCACCAGCAGTGTAAAAATGTTCCTTTTTTTCCACATCCTTGCCAGCATTTGTTATTATTTATGTTGTTGGTTTTGGTCATTCTTACTGGTGTTAGATGGAATTTCAGAGTTGTTTTGATTCATATTTCTCTAACAGCTATTGAGGAGCTGGGGTTTAGCTCAGTTGGTAGAGTGCCGCTCTGCACTCTCTGCGGACCCGGGTTTGATCTTCAGCACCGCAAAAAACAGGAGAAAGATGTGGCAATCCACTACTGAAGCAATCCTGAAACAATCAGCCATTGAAAGCCCTGTGAGGGTAGCTATGAATCGGAGTTACTCAACAGTACCTAGCAACAACAACGGCTATGGATATTGAGCATTTTTTTCATGTGTTTCTTATCCCTATAAACTTTGTTTGAGAAATGTCTGTTCATTTCCTTTGCCCACTTGTGCATTGGGTTATTTGTTGTCCTGGAATTTGCTTTCTTGAGTTCATTATAAATTCTAGAAATTAGTCCTCTGTGAGATGTGAAGGATGTGAAGATTTCCTTCCATTCAGTGAGCTCTTTCATAAATCTGTTGATTGTTTCCTTTGCTGTACAGAAGCTTTCTAATTTCATGTAATCCCATTTGTCAATATTGGCGCCATTTCCTGGGCAACTAGAGTCTTTTTTTTTTTTTTTTTTTTTGCAGTGCTGGGGGTTAAACCCAGGGCCTCATGCTTGCATGTTTTGCAAGTGCTGTACCACTGAGCTGCACCCTCAGCACATTTTTTTAACTTTTTGAGACAGGGTCTCACTAAATTACACAGACTGCCTCTGGTCTTGAACTTGCAATCGCCCTGCCTCTGCCTCCTGAGTTGCTGGGATTACAGGCATGTGCCACCATGCCTGGCTTCCAACTGGAATCTTGTTAAGGAAATACTTTCCTATACCTATGTGTTGGAGTGTGTTTCCTGTCCTGTGTTCATTCAATTAAGATGATAACTTTTCTTTTAGTAGTTTTAAGGTATCTAGTTTTATGTGAGATCTTTTATCCTTTTTGAGTTGACTTTCATGCAAGTTGAGAGAGATGGGTCTATTTTCATTTTTCTGCAGATGGATACCCAATTTTCCCAATGCCATTTGTTAAAGAGGCTATCTTTTCTCCTTTGAGTGTCCTTATACCCTTTGTCAAAGATCAGGAGGCTGTAGTTGTGTGGGTGTATCTCTGGATCTTCAATACTGTTCCATTGGTATTCAAGACTGTTTTTTTGTGCCAAAATCAAGCTATTTTTGCTTCTGTAGCCCTGTAGTATAGTTTAAAGTCAGGTATTGTTATCCCGCCTGCACTAGTTTTACAGCTTAAGAATATTTTGGCAATACAAGTTCCTTGTGTTTCTATAAGAATTTTTGGATTATTTTTTTCTATTTCTGAAATGCCTATGATTGGAATTTTAATGGGAATTACATTAAATCTGTAAATTGCTTTTGGTAGTATAGCCATATTTTTACAATATTGATTCTCCCAGTTCATGAGTTGGGGAGGTCCTTCCATCTTCTAGTATTATCTGTGATTTCTTTCTTTAATGTTTTGAAGTTTTCCTGGTAGAGATCTTCAGAGTCTTTGGTTAGATTGGTTCATAAATATTCAGTTTTTTGGTAAGCTTTTGTGAATGGGAATATTGCCTTAATTTCCTTCTTTTCCTGTTCACAATTGGTGTAAAGGAAAGCTACTGAGTTTTGAGTGTTTGTATCCTGCTACTTTGCTGAAGGAGTTAATTAGCTCTAGGAGTTTTCTAGGGGAATTTTTGTGGTCCATGAATAAGGATAATTTGACCTTTTCTTTGCTTATCTGTGTCCCTTTGATTTCCTTCTCTTGTCTGATTGCTCTGGCTAGGACTTTGATTACGGTAGAGGTGTACATCCTTGTCTTGTTCCTGATCTTAGAGGAAAGGGTTTCAATTTTTCTCCAATATGATATTGGCTGTAGGTTTGTCATATATGGCCTTTATGATGTTGAAGTATTTCACAATTATGCCCATCTTCTTCAGGGTTTTTATCATGAGATGATCATGTGATTTCTGTCTGCAAGTTGAATTACATTGATTGATTTTTGTGTGTTGTACCAGCCTTGCATCTGTGGAATGAAGCCCATGTGATTATGGCATATGATCTTTTCTTTGTGTTGTGGAATTTTGTTTGCCAGGATTTTGTTGAGAATTTTTGCATACATTTTCATCAAGGAAATTGGTCTGCAATTCTCTTTCTTTGAAGGGTTCTTTCCTGGTTTTGGTATCATGGTGATCTTGGTTTCATAGAATAAGTTTGGGAATGCCCCTTCCTTTTCTACTTTTTGAAATAGTTTGAGGTGAATACATATTAATTATTCTTTGAAGATTTGATAAAATTCTGCTGTGACCTCATCAGGGCCTGGATTTTTCTTTGTTGAGAGGCTTTTTCATACCTTCTCTAATTTGGTATATGTGGTGTGTTTAGATTGTTTATGTCCTCCAGGGTTAAGTTTGGTAAATCATATGTGTTAACAAACTTATACATTTTTTCTGTATTTTAATTTTTTTGGAAGCACAGTTTCTCAAAGTATTCCCTGATGATTTTCTGGATTTCATTGGTATTGGTGGTTATGATCCATGCTCATCTGTAATTTTTTCAATTTTGGCCTATTTCTTCTTTGTTTTGGTGAGACAAGCTAGGGGTGGGGCATCTATCTTATTAATCCTTCCAAAGAACCAGTTCTTATTCTCATTAATTCTTTGAATTGCCTTTTTAGATTCTAAATGAGACAGCTCTCCCTTGATCTTGATAATTTCTGTCTGAGTGCTCCTTTTGGGATTGGCTTGTTTTTGGCTTTCTAATGTCTTGAGATGTGTCATTAAGTTATTTAATTGTGCCTTCCCCAACTTATTTATGGAGACACTCATGGCTGTGAACTTCCCTCTTAGAACTGCCTTCGCTGGATCCCATAAATTTTGGTATGATGTGTTCTCATCCTCATTTGATTGCAGGAATTTTTAATTTCTACTTTAATTCCTTTGATAACCCATTGATCATTCATGAGTGTGTTACTTAGTCTCCATGAATTTGTAAAATTTCTGAAAATTTTCCTGTTTTTGAGTTTTATTTTTATTCCGTTGTGATCTGATAAGGTGCAGGGGATGATTTCTACTTTTTTGTATTTGTTGAGGCCATTTTTGTGGATTAAAATGTGGTCTATCTTAGAAAAAGTTCCATGTGGTGCTGAGAAAAATGTGTTTTCCTCATCAGATGGGTGGAATATTCTGAAAACATCTGTAAGGTCCAGTTGCTCTATGGCACAATTTAAGTTCGTCATTTCTCTGTTGATTTTTTTGTTTTAATGACCTGTCTCTTGGTGAAAGTAGGGTATTGATGTCTCCCATAATTATTGTGTCTGGTTCAATGTGTTCCTTTATCTCTAATAAAGTTTGTTTTATGAAGCTAGGTGCCCCTGTATTGGTGAGTAAATATTAAGTAACATTATGGGTTCCTGGTTCATTGTTCCTTTTAGTCATATGTGATGTCCTTCTTTGTCTCTTCTGATTAGTTTGGAATTGAAGTCTAATCTGTTCAAAGCACAACTTCTGCTTTTTTTCTCCCCTCCTGCTTGGTATATTGTTTTACAGCCTCTAATTTTCAGGTTTTATAGTCTTTAAGCAAGTCTCTTGGATACCACATATTGAGTTTTTTTTTATTAGAAATTTTTAATGTACATCATAATGTGATTCATTTTGACATGCTTTTTGTTGTGACAATTTTCATATATGCAATTTGATAAGCATTATTCATATAGGTTACCCCTTACCCTCCTCTATGTTTCCCCCCTTCCCCCCCTTCCTATCTAAGTTTCCCATCCAAGTCTTCTCTATCTTTTACTATATAGTATTTTTCTATATGTCCTTGGGTTCCATTTCTGTTTAAGATAGAAACTTTTCCTGTAGTGGTCTTTGTTTCTATCTTGTTAGAACAATTACATGCGATTTCTAGTCCATTTATATTGACCTCATTTTGTTTTTTAATACAATTAGCCAGGCTATGTCTCCTGATTGGTAAGAGAAGACCATTTACATTCAGAGTAATTATTGAGAGGTGCTTATTATTCTGTATCAGTTTGGCACTTGTTACTGTTTTTGATTCATATTTGACCTATTTTTTTCTTAACTTCTTTCATGCTTGTTGTTTATTTCTTTAATCTTATATGTGAGGTTGGCTTACCTCCTCCACATGCAGTGTTTCATTGAGGATTCTCTGCAATGCTGGCTTGGTAGCTTGGAATCCTTTGAACAAGGCAATATCATGGAATGTCTTGTACTCACCATCTATTTTAAAAGGTAACTTTGGTTGATAATGTAATGTTGGTTGGCCATTATTCTTTGTCAGAGCCTGGATGATGTCTGTCCAAGCTTTCCTTTCCTTTAATGTTGTTGTTGAGAAGTCCACTGTTATTCTGATGGATTTGCATTTTTAAGTGAGTTGTCTTTTTCTCTTATTTGAAGAGATTTCAGGGCTTTTAAATAGCTCACCAGTATAGGCAATTTTGTCATCAGGGTGTTTTTGAGGCTGTGGAAACTCAGAAGAAACAGGTGTTATTAGGCGTGTTCCTGTAATTTTATTGCAATGGGTATAATAAGAAGACCCAGTAGCAATTCTCCCATCTAGAAAGAGCTGATCCACTGGGGAATTCTTGTTTTTAGATCTGTAGTAATACATAGCCTACTGGCTTATGTATGTGGCTCACACACTTTGTTATTAGGATAACTTTATTATTCAGTTTTAATAAAGTTATTTTTCTGTCTGTTTGGCACTTAGGTCTGTTAATCTCTTTTCCTGAATAATTAAGGGAACTGTCTTTTCTGGCCCCCTACAAGGTGTCATAGTCACCTGTATGGGCAGCCAGACAGCTTTTAAAAGATTCTGGTTTTGGGCATTTTCATCAACACGGGTTTACTACATAAGTTTACTTGGAAAGAGGTCCTGGGTAATTGATTACGCCAGAGAGTAAAGGCCTCAGTATCTTAAAGGAAATTAATATTTATACCTGCCATGTCAGGAGTCACCCAAAAGTGTCTTGATGGTTATCTGTAGTTGCCTGAGGTGGGCCTCACCAGGAAATGATGGGCATGTTTTATTCCTTGAGGACAGCCATTATAGAAGTGAATGAAGGCCTGTCTTATCCTTAGAAGGCAGGAGTTCACTGCTTACAGTGAGGTCCTCTTTGCAGAAGTGACAAAGCCCTGATTTCTCTCTCTCTCTCTCCTTTTTTTTTTTTTTTTTTTTTTTTTGCGGTACTGGGGGTTGAACCCAGGGCCTCATGCTTGCACGCTTTGCAAGTGCTGGTCCACTGAGCTGGACCACCAGCCCATTTTATTTTTTTTTTTACTTTTTGAGACAGAGTCTTGTTAAATTACATAGACTGCCTCTGGTCTTGAACTTGTGATCCTCCTGCCTCCGCCTCCTGAGCCACTGGGATTACAGGTGTGGGATACCACACCCAGCTGAAAGCTCTGATTTCTTAGGACTCCATTGGGGCAGTCCTTTCAATGCCCTATTTTCACAGGAGTGACTGGTTTTGGCCTCTGAAGAATCTTTCTTCTTTCTGAAGTTTCTCTGAAGGAGGTTTTAATTTGCCTGGGGAAATATAGTATTTCTGAGGATTAAAGACTATCATTTGGGCTCATCTTTTCTGCCTGTAATCTCTTTCGCTGGGCATTTTTATTTTATCCATGTTGTTGAGAATCCCAAAAGAAAAACGTAAAAGTCAAGCATTTAGTTACCTGTAAGTTAGTTTGGTACCGTGTAAATATAGAACACAAGCACAACCTGTACAGCATATTTCCTGGGTTTTACTTTACTATTTTGCTTGTCCCTGAGTCAGACAAATAGCAAAATGTTGGCTTAGTCATATGTCACATTGAGGTTCATAATCCCAGCCTGGGGATCTAGTGGGACAGTGTCAGATCTTGTGGGATATCTAGGATTCACACACTTAGGGCATCTGCAAGTTGTCTAGCCCCTTTAGTCAGTGTAGATTTTTTTCAGAGTCAATGAGAGTCTGTTTCAACATAACATTGAGATTCCTCTGTAGTGCTGGAGATGTCTATTGAATATACCATGGACTGCCAAAAGAACCAACAAATCTGTCTTAGAAGTGCAACCAGAGTGCTCCTTGGAAGCAAGAGTGGCCAAACTGCGTCTTACATATTTCAGACATGTAGTCAGGAGAGATCAACCCCTGGAGAAGGACATCATGTTTGGGAGCATGGCAGGTCAATGCAAAAGAGGAAAACCCTCCACCAGATGGATTGACACAGTGTCTGCAACAATGGGCTTAAACATAAATAAGATTGTTTGCCTGGCACAGAATCGGCAAGTGTTTCGATCTGCTGTACATAGGGTCGCTATGAGTCGGACTCGACTCGACGGCACCTAACAACAACAAGAAGTGTGTATTGGGGTCACACAGTGGTGGAAAAGGAAATGTCTATATCTAAGAGATGAATCATTAGGGACCAAGGGAGAGTTACCCATCTGGAAGAGGAATTACAGAGAGTGCCCTTCATGGTTAAGGTGTCCCTCCAATCATTCAGGAGCCTGGGAATCAGAAGGAGTGTGCGTGCCTGTTTCCTGAAATAAAACAACAACAAGGTTGAATTTGCTCTCCTACCTGGCAAGACCTAGGTTTTGCCTACTTGGTTGGCAAGAACCAAGCATTGTTAGTCCAGATGGTCTAAGGCCCAAAGCTTATGTGTTACTCACTTAGTTGGCAAGAACTAAATGTTCTTTAGCTCCTCAGAACTAAGGCCCAAATCTTATGTTCATCAGCTTGAAAGAACTAAGGCCCAATACTTATATATTCTGTCTTAGTTTTATCCCTGGTCAGTGATATATAATTGCCTTTTTTAGGTATAACATGTGTCTTCTTTTCCTATAAGGATCTGGAAATGTTTGGCCTAAATACGGACAGAAGAGTCAAAAAAAGGAGTTGTAGTCCTTGGCCATAATGCATTGGAAGCTAATAGCAAAGAGGAGGCTGTAAATTCCCTGTAGGAGCCATTGGGTACCTTGTGTAATGTACATGTCTCAAAACAGGGGACACACCATATGGATGTGGTATTACCTTTTAATCTGAAATGGAAAACAAAGTGATTCCATTATATAGTATTTGTACAATAGGTGTTTTAGGAGAAAATGGTCTCATTAAGTAAAGCTACAGCTTTAAGTAAGCTACAGCTTCAAAAATCAGTGAATGACTTGTAGGAAAATCTCTGACTAGGACACATATAAGTAAGGTCCTATAGCCTAGAAGAATAGTATATACATTAAGGCAAGTTGTAAACATAAAGGAGCAAAAATTCCAAATTCCAACTTAGGAAGAGGAATTTATGAAATTGAACAAAAATATTAAATTAAGACCAGCAGAAAGATAAGCCATTTGTTCCCTCTGTAGAAGAGCTGAGTGAGGGACGGGTTTATCTCAACCTCTTGAGACTTAAAAGGAGTGACTTTGTTAGGTCTGTCTATGTCCTGAAGGATGGTCAATTTCTCAGGTTAATTAACTCCCAAGGAATGACCAATTCTGTGAGAATGTACATATCCCCAAAAGTGGCCAGCTTTTTGGGAGTATCTTGAGGGGTGATCATTCCCCCCAAATTATCAGTGATACGTCATGTTTTCTTTTAATGAGAATTTTCCATCTAAGATACTTGTCCAAACCTGTGAAACTTTTATTACTTGATAGAGCCCTTGCTTGCCCTTTCATTAGGCAGTGGGTTGGTATTAAACTTAGGGAGATTGATTTTACTGGTCTACACCAAGAAGTTGCTGGAGACACAGAAGGCATGGTCCATATGAAAGTCCAGTAGCCAGGGAGCCAGTTTTCCTGAGTTCTAAGGGAGTGAGAGGCCTCTTGGTGCAGGACGCAGCAGCTGAGTGAGCTTGGAGAGATGTGTGACCTGCAGCAACAAGGATGGCTTCCATGAGGGAGCCTTGTCTGAGCTCCTGGGTCTTGCATCCTCCCACAATTGGAAGAGGCCTGTAACACTCACACCAGGACCAGGGCAGTAGGACCACCTCAGCCCCAGGTGAGATTAGGGGAGATGGGCTCATCTGTGTCTCTAGATTGAGGCTATGATCCTGCAATGAAATTGGATCTTTCAGTCTATAGGCAGTCTTATCTAGAAGAGTGTAATCACAGCAACATCCAGCTGTATGTAGAATGTATCCCAAAGGAGGATTCTTAGGAATTGATATTTGATTACTTGGTCGTTCCTTTGTCTTATATTAAAAGTGTTATTATTATTAAAATACTGAATTAAAATTTTTTTCTTCTCCTAGCAAAGTAAAATGCCTTTTTATATTCTAATGACGTTCCCAGAAGCTGTATTTGAACTGTAGAAAGCATGGATATTTTTGTGTTGAACGTCTAGTAATTATAAATATAGACACAGACAAACCATACTAACAGTATTAACTTATTTGTTGGAGACTTAAGCCTTTTGAATCAAAAGGAATTTGGGCTAACATAATAGTTTTAATTTATGTGAGTGCTCATTTTTTTTAATAAGCCAATTTGAATAGAACTGTTTTTGGAGGAGAATTTATCAGGTATCATATAGCATATATCCAGAAGTAACATACCCAGGAATCAAAATAATATAACCTTTATGTGAAAACCTTGGTTATAAAACAAAATAATACAGTAAAACAAATCAACCAATTTAAAAATGAGTACTGAATCTAAGTTATATTTATGACAGAATGAGGCAAATTAAGATCACTTCTTTCGTAGCTAAACTCTGAGATCTCATTGCAAGCATCTAGTCAGGAAGCAAACTTGTACACTTGCTGCTTTATCAACAACATTTCTAAGCCATTTTCAATCTCCTCTTTAATATATTTTTAGCTAGAGTTCTTAAGCCAACCATACAAGTGAGATATAGGTAGACTATAACTTGTATATTAGATGATGTTATTACCAAATTGATTTTCCCCACAGTTAAACATGTCCCCAGGGCTGGGGTTTAATTCAGTTGGTCAAGTGCTGTTCTGCATGTTCTGAGGCACTGGGTTCAATCCCCAGCACTGCAAAAATGGAAGAAGGACCTTGCAGTCCACTCCTGAAAACAATCTCAAAACAAAACAATGAGCCATTGAAAACCCTATGAATAGCAGAGAAGTACTGACACAGTGCCCAGCATGGCAGAGGGTTAGGGAGTGTTTCGTTCTGTTGTACATAGAGTTGTTTTGAGTCAGACCTGACTTGATGGCACCTAACAACAACATATATGTCCCCAAGCTGTCATAAGAGTTGGCAGTTAATGGACCACAGCTGCCTACCCACCTACTACCTGGAGAATTGCTCTCAGATTATGGCAGCCACCTCTCAAGGAGATTACCAACTCCTCCCCGACAGCCTCTAGCCAATGACTGACTGATACTGGACTATATAAACCAACACCTTATCTCATGGACGGAACAATTTTCATGGTGTACCCTAAGGCTCAGTGCACCCCCCCCCATACTTGAGATCAGCCTGAAGTTCTTCTGGACCTGAGATCTCGTCCTGTTTCTCTTTTCCTTTCCCTCTTATGCTTTATGCCCTCCATTAGAGATTTGTTCTGAAGAACACCACGCTCACCAGTAAATCTTGTGCAGACAAATCCCTTTCTTAAAGTTCACTCCTAGGAAATATAACTTATCTAATCTCTTAAATGATAGTTATATGCTCTGTTCATCACACAGAGATGCAAACTAAGAGGGAGGAGCTTCATGTGATCATTTGCAGTTTGGGAAGGAAATGTTTAAGGAGCAGACCTTCAATCGATTCACTGTATTTACTGGTGGGACCTCCCAAAATAAAGAAGATTGGTAGGACAAATTCCCTCATAAACACAGGAGTCAGGGACAGTACACTAAAAAGCTTGCAGACAAATCTGAGAAGGCATGAAAAGGCCGCAGCGGGAAGGAACAAAAGCAGGGGGCAGAGTGTGCATTGGAAATGCAACTTGAGAGGTTATTTCGGAGGTCTTTAATGTCAGAGTGTAACTAGGACAGCACTATACATGAGGAGAGAAAGTGCTCTCATCCTTTGCCAGTTTCAGTTGGCCATACTACATAGGAATCCTTGGAATTTTCTTAGCCATCTCTAGCAAACATGAAGCAATTCAATTCTGGAAAGATATCAAGAGATAACTGCTCTGATAAAATAATTGATGTGACAATTTTCTTCCTGCTAGATTTGTTTTGCACTTATTTATTTATTTGGCAGTACTTGGGGGTTGAACCCAGGGCCTCACACATACTTTGCAAGTGCTCTACCACTGGGTTGCACTCCCAGCCCATTTTAAATTTTTTATCTTGAGACAGGGTCTGGCTAAGTTACACAGCCTTCTTCTGGCCTTGAACCTGCGATCCTCCTACCTCTGCCTTTCTAGTTGCTGGGATCATAGGTGTGAGCCATTGCCCCCAGTCCCTACTAGCTTTTTTAACAATCCTATTTGGCCCCAATTTATAAGCAGATAATTCTTAGAGGTTAACAGGAAACTGTGGAGGACTAGAAACCTGGTTCTGTTAATAACTTCTGCTATTCTTAATATAGTAAAGATTATTCAAAATGGGTAAGAGGTATTGATATGCCAATTAAGTCAACTTAATGCTTTCTTTTCCATCTCAATTTAGAGTTTAGCCAGGCACAGTTTGCATTCTTATGGAATGAAACATAGTATAGATTTACTATTTTGCCACAAAAATACTTAAATTTGCTCACATATCACCATGATCTAATGAGATATCAGTTTTGATAAACATTAAATGCAAGTTAGCACACTGTACTCCTGACATCATGAGAACTACCTCCTTAGAGGATGCCCATGGACCTAAGGGTGATGGTTACCTTCATGATAGAGGGCAGCTAGCTGATGACTGTGACTAGAAACAACATTTCTCAAATGATTTCTCAGAGACCTTGTCAATAAGCAAGAACCTCACAATTAAACACAGCTGGCCACTTAATTTTTGGCAAAATTTTTAAAAATTAAAAAATAAATTAAAAAGAAAACAATAGAAGAAAATAATCATGTTGCTTATCTAGAAATTGTATTGGATCTAGTTCACATGTCACCAGCAAGAAATCTGAGTTATGACAGGTCTTTATATAAAAGTGTCTATAATCACAATCTATACTGATTGGTGCTTTGGGGGAAATCAAATGTATTACCCAATGGATACCTTTCAAGTTTTGAACTAAAAGACTTCCCATTTAAAAACCAATTGTTGTAGTTTGTTTATTTACTTAATTTCTAAAAAAAAAAAAAATGGCTTAAGCATAAGTAAGATTGTGTGCCTGGCACAGAATTGGAGAGTATATCATTATTGCAGACACTGTGTCAATCCATCTAGTAGAGGGTCTTCCTTTTTTTTCTTTGACCTGCCACTCCCCTAAACATGATGTCCTTCTCCAGGGATTGTTTCCTCCTGACTACATGGACAAAATACATAAGATACAGTCGGCCATCCTTGCTTCCAAGGAACACTCTGGTTGCACTTCTTTTAGGACAGATCTATTGGTTCCTTTTGTAGTCCATGGTGTATTCAACAATCATCTCCAGCACCATAATTCAAAAGCATCAATTCTTCTCCTGTCTCCCTTGTTCAATGTCCAGCTTTCACAACCATATGATACAACTGAAAATATCACAGCATGAATCAGGTGCATCTTCATCTTCTATGTCACATCTTTACTGTTGGGTCCCTGTTTGGGCGCCAACTATGTTGGGCCCCAAGTTCGGGCACCAAATCTATGTGGGGCACATGCCTCCCGGTCCGGCCTGGAGGTTCGGACAGGCTGCGGCGCCGCGCACACAGATACTAAACACAATTCACTCAAGACCCTCAGGTGAGGGGCGCAGACTCCTGCGGCCCTTGGGACCCCGGTGGAGATGGGAGAAAGGAAAAGCCTCAGGCACTTTTGCCTTCCAGGGGCAAACACCTGTGTTGGTCGTCTTGGTGGTCAGGAGGAGACAGCTGTTGCTTCGTCGTTGGTCAGACGGAGAGCAGGTTCTTTTCCTTGTTGAGGATTGCGACGGGAGAGCGTTTTTTCCTCATCAAAGGTTTGGGGGAGAGCAGCGGGAGAGGCGCTTCCTCATAGGTGGTCCAGGCAGGAACAGGCGAGAAGGTGCAGAAAGGGATGCCAAAAAGACCGTGCCAAAAAGGGTCGAGCTGCTGCAGTGCAGCTCTTTATATAGTTTGCCCATGGAATGGCCTGAGCCAATCAGCTTTCAGTCCAATTGTCCAATCAGGAAGGGTTTTGTACAAACGTGCAACCAAGTTACTTTCATTTTCCCTAGATTTCTAACTTACAAACCAGATATTCAAACGCCATTTTCCCAGTTTGGGAGTTTTTGCCAATTTCCTCCCAATTTTTCCCTACATTTACTTTTCAACATTTTAAGGAGGTCTTTTGCAACAGCTTTCCCCAATGCAATGTATCTTTTGATTTCTTGACTGCTACTTCCATGGTTTTTGATTATAGAACCAAGTAAAACAAAATCTTGGATAACCTCAATCTTTTCTCCATTTATCATGAAGCTGCTTACTGACTGACCCAGTTGCAAGGACTTCTGCTTTCTTGACATTGAGTCATAATCCATACTGAAGGCTGTGTTCTTTGATCTTCAACAGCAAGTGTTTCAAATGCTCTTCACTTTGGGCAGGCAAAGTTGTGTCCTCTGCTTAACACAGGTTGTTAATGAGTCTTCCTCCAATTCTGATGCCGTGTTCTTCTTCATAAAGTCCAGCTTCTAGGATTATTTGCCCAGCATAGAGATTGAAGAGGTATGGTGAAAGGATACTGCCTTGATGCACACCTTTGGTTTAGCATATAACGTAAATCACCCCCCATGGGACTTCTCCCTGCCTCTGTTGAATACAAGCTTACCGCTCAAGGATGGCCCAGGTGGTATCCATTCCCCTCCCACTGGCCACAGAGCCCACATAGGACTCTCCCTCCAGGGGATCTTCTTGGATAATGCCAACATGTAACAGTTACAATTTCTTCCTGTCTCTCTGTAGAAAATGAAACAACTCCTGTAAACTCTGCCACTACCTTCTTGTCCCTCTAGGGACAGGGAGAAGACCTCCTTGTCCCTGGGACACCCAAGATCTCAGACTTTTTTTCTGTTTTTGATTAACATAGATCAGAGGAAAAGAGAGATCTTTAGTTTCTGAATTCCTTTGTTTTGGAGGGTGGGTAATCCCTATCCCTCAATTGTTAGCATGTAGAAATTAGAAAGAGAAATTGCCATTTGTGGGGACATCTCCCTCTCTACAGGTTAACTTATAAAATAGGAAAAGATCGCCATAAATCTCCAAAAGAGTCACATCTGCTTGCAGTCTGTTTTCACCAGGTGAGTATTTAGAAACCCATCATGAAGTCCTTTGTCTTTAAAATGTAAATTTTGTACCTTGTTTCTACTGAGAATGCACCTTTGAAATACTGGTTTAGGTTTTAAGGTTCTTAGTACTATGGAGGAAATAATCAAGTCAATAACACAAAATGTTGGTTCCTTCTATTTTTATGTATGAATGTATTGCCTGTATGTGCTTATGTTTATATGGTATCACTTGAGTTTAAATATCTAAGAATAACTGTGTTGTACTTTTTCTCACCTCTTGTTCATGCTTGTGATAATTGTTGGCTTAATGTGAGTGTTTATGTGTCATTTTATCTTACTCTGGCTATCAGCCTGTGTCTATGATTTAATATTCTTTTTATGTGTATGAATACAACACAAGCATGCTTTTTGCCTCTCAGTTTAACTATCTGGTTTGTTTGTTTCTTTCTTTCTTTCTTTCTTTCTTTCTTTCTTTTTCTTTTCTCCTGCTTTTAAAAAAATCAGCTAAGTTTACTTCGGGTCTGCTCTAACCAAAAGTTACTGACATTCAAGAGTTAATTGCTAAATTTAGGAAAGATGCAAGAAACATTTTAAAATCCAAACAGTAATAAGGCTTGTTTAAAAACATAAAGTAATAAATTTTTTTTGGCCTAGTGAACAGGCCCTAATTTGTTTCATTCTGTCATAAATATAATTTAGATTTAATGTTGCTTTCTGAATTGGTTGATTTGCTTTATTTTCCTTTATAACCTTTATAGGTTTTAACTTAAAAGTCATATTATTTTGATTCCTGTGTATGTTACCTAATAAAGTCCTTTCCAAAAATTCTATTCTAATTGGTTTATAGATAAGCGAGGGCTCATATAAATCTGTTACGTTAACCAAAAATTTCCTTTTGGTTCATAGGTTTATGTCTCTGATAGATAAGTAAATCCTGTTAATATGTTTTGTCTATGTTTATGTTGACAAGAAGATTAAGATATAAAATCTATGCTTTCTGGGATTTCATTAAAATATAAAGAGTTATTTTACCTTGAGAAATAAAAAGCCTCTACACAGCTCAGGCCCACCTGGGTCCCCTCCTGCCACCATGGCTGGAGCACTCTCTTTTCCTGTTCTCCCTTGCCGTGCAGTTTCAGGGATGCAGTTCGCCCTCTTCACACCTCCTTCCCCCCAAGCTACCCCAGCTCCTGCTCCAAACCCAAGATCTCCTCAGGCACTCTTTCCTTTATACTTCTGGGTTTGCACAACAGGGAACGGGAAGGAGATCTTCAGCTTCCAAATTCCTATTTTGCAGATGGTCTCTTCTTTCCAGTCTCTAACATATAGGCTTCAGTACACCCCCTAATTTATCATCCCTGGCTGAACTTAGATTCTCACCATCCCCCCTTTAATGAGACACCAAACTGACGATGAAGAGACATAGGGATGGTAGGAGCTTGGGCAAGGCAGCTGCAGCAAGTCCATGGGTTGAAAGTAGACATCTTGGAAACCCACAAAAACCTACAGCCTCCCTAGCTGCCTGGATGGGACAGGGATGCCTCCCTCCCTGGGCATGTTATCCTCTCCATCACATAAGAAACCAACTGTCAGTTCTCACAGATCCCCTTTTGGGATACATCTTAAAATTAAAATAAATTGATCTCTTCAGTAATGGCCTGTCACAATAAACTAGATGGTGAGGAAAAATTTATCCCCTCTGGACAGCCCATTCCTGGTCTCTAGTTTCACTCCAGGGAGGGCAACCTGCTCCCTGTCATGGCTTCTCTACACCCCAGACAACCCGCTTTGCACTGGAACAAGTTTGCTCTCTTTTTCCCTTTGTCTGCAGATAGGCCTGTCTCCTCAGCAGCCCACTGCAAATGTTGCCTGAGGCTGAGGTGATGCAGCCTCCCCAGGTCCTAACAGTCCTCCTCTTCCTGGGAATTCTAGGCCTTTCCACTCTGGGGTGGGACCCAAGCTCAACAATGTCACAGCCCTTTTCTGCTGTGGGCCACACCCACTCCAGGTTTGCTCCTATGTTGTACTTTGCACCTGTGGGTGTCTCTTCTTCCTGTAGGGACTCAGGAAGGCTGTTATCCCCCAATTTTCAACTCTCATCGGGACCACACTCTCTGACTCCCCAGCAACCCTAGCACAGGGCAATGATTCTGGGCATAGAGGAACACCATGAGACAGTTTCCACCAGGTGATCTGGAAATTTAAATCTTTACTCCCTCTTACTAAAGGATCCAGTTTTACCTCTGACCTGCAGCCTAGCAAAAGGTCAACAGACAAAAGCTCCCTCTAGTGATGACAAGTGTTAAACAGGTATGTGAATGGGGAATTCTCATTCAAATCTATAAAGGGAAATAACACCCTTAAGACTCAGACAATCTTGGGGAAGCATGACCATTCCTCAAAGCAAATATTCTCAAAGACATTCAAAAACCTGAAATTCTGGCTGCCTTTCAGGTCACCCCCTTTAGAACACTGGTAACCCTTTGGAAAATTGCTTCCTCTCTGGAGAGACAAACCCTAAGCTTTTGGGTCTTAAGGTATGGAGATAAACTGAGTCTCCTCTCTTCCCCATCTTGTTCTTCCACAACAGTAAATAGGTCTTTTCCCTTTTCTAATGGTTCAAGGACCAAAAGAAGCAATGGAAATTGAAATTCAATTCCTGATTTCAATCCTGTTTGGTTATGATTAGATTTGCCTCATGATTAAAGCATAAATTCCCCTTCCTTGGTTTGGAATCAATGAAATTTTTGCTCCTTCATAGCAGTTGTCCTCAGTGTATGTGTTTCTTCTCCAGATTGTAAGACCATGTCTACCTTTCTATACATTTTGGTCAACATGTTTTATTTTTTCCTACTCTAGGTCAAACTTACATTTAGTATTTTATTGGTTGTTACCTACTAATCTCAGAGCTTTCCTTATATAGGTCACCAATTGGCCTCTGGGAATATGTTGTTCTCATTTGTTATCCTTCTCCCTACTCAATAAGATCATTTACTTCTAAAATGCCTCTTGTTTCTTTACCAGGGTTTCTCTATTGCCATGGAATTTAAACATTTTAATTTTTATTCCAGATCAAAAGTGATACCAGACCCAGATGATGGGTCTCCTCTTTTGAGATACCTATGTTACATAAGGCCTTAGGGGAAATTTACAGCCTCTCCTACAGTTATTAACTTCCAATGCATTGGGACCAGGATTTGCAACACCTTGTTTTAAGTCTTCTCTACTTCTGGGTCTCACCAGATCCTTACAAATAGGAGACGTGTTATATCTAAAAGAAGCAATTGTATAACACTTACCAGCCATCAAACTAAGAGATAATACATCAAGAATGGACTTTAGCCTCTTCAGCTAAAGAGAAATAAGACTGGGTCTTGGTTCTCTTGAACCACAGGTGCTCAGCTTCTGCCAAGGGGGTATACTTAGCTTCTGCTAAGTGGGTACGCATAGTTCCTGCCAACTAAGTGGTTCGTTCAACCCCACTGTTCAGTGGTTTTCTAGAATCAGGCACAGTGATTCCCTGGTTCTTGAGTTATTAGTGGGATGCATTAATCACTGAGGGACATTCCCTCTATTCTCTCTTCCAGATGGGTAGCTCTCTCTTGGTTCTTAATGTCTCACCTCTTAGATACACACATTTCCTTCTCTACCACTGTGTGACCCCAATACAGACTAGGGGACCAAAAGACTCAGTCACGATGTAAAAGTATTAACTATAGTACCATACTGCAACAAATTCCTTTTTGCAGAAAGACAGGGCAATTTTGACTATTTCCTTATGAACAAGCTTGAACTAAGAGATAATTCAGATCTCCTAATGTTTTTCCTTTTAGATACTCAGGTAAACACAGGACACATGTATGTGTTGTTTACATGTATCCTTATGTTCAATATCTACATGGTATTAAATGCTCAACTTTGAGTTTTGCTTTTGGGATTTTTCAACAATCTGTGTAAAATAAAAACTCAAAAGGCCCAAGGAAAGTGATTACACACAAAAGAATAAGCCCAACTGATAACTTCAATGTTGAGAAATACTATATTTCCCCAAGCAAGTCAAAAGCCACCCCCTCAGAGAAACCCCAGGCCGAAGAAGATTCTTCAGAGGCCAGTGCCAGCCACTCCTATGGAAAAACCAGAGCACTAAAAAGACTGACCTCGATGGAGTCCTAAGAAATCAAGGCTTTACCAACTCTGCAAAGAGGACCTCATGGTAAGCAATAAAATGCTGCCTTCTGAAGAGAGGCAGCTCCTATAAAGCTTTCCTTCAGCTCCTCTAAAGGCTGCCCTCAAGGACTGAAAGCTGCCCATGGTTTCCTGGAGAGGCCCACCTCAAGCAATTACAAAACAAAAAACAACAAACAACAAACAACAAACAACAACAACAACAAACAACTCAATGTAAACAATGCAACTTCATGAGCACATGGGAAAAATAGGGGACTATAACCCAAATATGCATGAGTTTTACTACATATTAGTCAAAAGTTTCAGTAAACCTTGTAACTTGGCAGAAGTGTAACCAAAAGTGCTGTAATAGTTGCATAATGGAAAAAGCTATTGCTATATTACTCTGTTGTTGTTGTTGTTAGGTGCCGTCAAGTTGGTATCCGACTCATAGCAACCCTCTGTACAACAGGGGAAACACTATTGTCAGTGCTTCTCTGCTGTTTATAGGGTTTTCAATGGCAGATTGGTTTTTGGGAGGGAGTTGCCAAGTCCTTCTCCCAAGCCTGAAGCACCTGGTGTTCCCAGAGGTCTCCCATCCAAGTACTAACCAGGCCCGGCCCTGCTTAGCTTCCAAGATCTGACGGGATCGGATTCCACAGGGCTATGGCTGCATATTACTCTGTAGCCCACCATCATTTACCAATAAGGGGAGAAAAAAAATCAACATGCCACTAGGTGATTTTGATGTGACAGGTATGAATATTGATTTCGTTTCAGATACTGGGGACTTCATTCTTTGCCTTAATGGATAACCCAGGACCTTTTTCTAAGTAATCTTGTGTAGTGACTATTGTTAATAGAAATGCCCAAAAGAGTGGGGAACCTAACCCCCCCATGCCCCTTCTCATCAGGAAATAGCCAGAATGATCTGTCACCAGCTCCCTAAATTATTTCAGGGTTCCCAACCATTGAGGAGGAAATATTAGTAGCTACCTTAGGCATTAGAAGGCAATGTGAAAGATAGAGTGACTCAAATGGACTACTGCCATTCAGCCATGCTAAAGGAAGCCATGTGCCTCTTCAAGGAAATTGGAAGGACACTTATAATGGGCCTCACACTCTAGGCCAGGGTTGATGGCTGCCTAAGTATGAACAAAGGCAGATTATTCTGGGATTTCCACCAAGAGCCCCTTCTTCTGAAATGCTCAAAAGGTCTATTAAATGTCCTTTTCCAAAACAAAGATAACAGGTATAGGGCAGTTCTCCCTTCTCTTAAGGTCCAAATAAGAACACATATAACCTTAAGCCCAAGGGCAGTACCCTTTTACTATTGCCCATCTTCATGCCTTGAAGGTATACTCTCTTTAGTCTATATCCTAATAAACTTAGTTTATACCCTATACTGGGTTAGGGTTTAGCTCAGTTGGTAGAGTACTACTCTGCACTTTCTGGGGCCATAGGATTGATGTCCAGCACTGCAAAAAAATGGGATAAGGACTAGCAGCCCACTCCTGAAACAATCAGCTGTTGAAAACCCTATGGATACCAGAGACACACTGACATAGTGCTGGGCAAGGCACAGTGTTGGGTAGAGTTTCATTCTGTTGTACATAGGGTCACTATGAGTTGGACCTGACTCAATAGCACCTAACAACAACATACCACATACTATAATTTCTGTGTCTCATGTAAAATCTTTTATATGGGAAACACAGATGAACTGAAGTATCTGCTGCCCAGGAGGGGGAGGTAATTGTTACTACTGGGGAAGGACCTGCCGACCTCTGAACCCAGGCTCCGGGCCTGTGCTCCTTTCTCCGGACTTGCACCCTGGGTCTCCCTGCTAATAAGAGCTCCACTGCAACTATTTTTAGGTTCTGGAAATGAGAAGGGGGGTTGAGGAAGAATGAAATTACACAACTTTGTAAATCTTTCACTTCATAAACTTTTCCTTTTTGCTTAATATTGTTATTAATATGCTTGGTTTGAATTTTATATGTGCTCAAGAAAGGTGATATAAAAGGACAAGACACATATCTATGTCATTAAATTTGACAGTATGTATTCCTGAAGGTAGTTTGGGGTACGTCCTAACTTCAACTAAGTGTAAATATGGTCCATTTCTAAGAGGCAGGCTAACCTTTTCTTTACCACTCAAATACGATGAAGGTTTCCTGCAGGTGGCGCCAAAGAGAAGTGTTAGCACAGCTGCTGTTACCAAGATGAGGGCAAATATCAGGCAAATGTGTATATATTTAAAAAATCAATTACTGGGAGCGGGGGTGGGGGATATCACAGTAGAAGGAAAGGGTACTTGGAAATGGATTATGATTCCAGTGAGAAGTGTAATTCTCCTTCCACAAGAATTTTTCAGAATAAGAGAATAATAATCTTAGCTCTCCCTCTTGGAGTTATCACTGGTTGACACTGAAAGAACTCAGCGCAAAGATCTCTTTATTTAAAAAGTAAAACTTTCCAGCCGGGCGCGGTGGCGAACGCCTATAATCCCAGCAGCTAGGAGGCGGAGGCAGGAAGATAGCAAATTCGAGACCAGAGGCAGTCTGCGTAATTCAGCGAGGCCCTGTCTCAAAAAAAAAAAAAAAAAAAAAAAAAAAAAAAAAAAAAAAAAAAAAAGTAAAACTTTCTCAGAAACCATCCAACAGATTCTTTATAGCTCACAGCCCCCAAATGAGCAGCATGACCATTACTAGGTACAGGAGGGCTGAGGGAACACATCTACTGGTATATTCTTCAGTTGCCAGTGCAAAGCAAAAAGGGAGAGAAAGCGCCTGTGATTTTATCCCATCAACAGCATCTTCTGCCAGGGATGGAGAGGGACAAGGATCAAATTTACATTTCCAAAAGGTCATTCTTTCTGTAACTGCGTGATATCACCAAGCTGTGCTTCTCAGAACCTGGTCACATGGTATGTGGGATTAGAAAGAGGAAGAAATACAGGGAGAACCCCAAGGGTCTGACCAGGGCAAGTGTTGATGCTAATGGAAGACAAGAAGGTTGAGCATAGTGATGAATTCAATTTGTTTATGTGTATCAATTCCACTGGGGAAAAATCAAGATGGCAGACAGATAACACGTGCCTTCTCTCCCAGAGTAAAGGGAAGCCTCGATGAGAGGTTTAGAACTCACATTGAATAGATAGAAACAGTGATAGTTTAGATTGGGAGACAGAGGATGAAACTGGATGGACACTGAAATCGAACATTTGGCTTCTGAAGAATTACACAGAGGTCAGTGGCAGGACTGCCATTCCACCATTTCGCTTTCACACAGACGGGCAGGATAGAATCCTGGAGACTCGGAGGGGACTTTGCCCACACACCCACGGGAGCCGGACCCAGCATAGCATGCAACCTTGACATCACACTGTCACCCTGCCCGCGGGACACAAACTGCAATTTTTCGGGTGAGTCAGCACGGAATCGCCCCCTCCCTCCTGTTGTGGCGGTGGGAAACCAGTGCCAGCAGTACACATCCAGAGCTGAAACGCGGCTCCCTCTCTCCTGTTGTGGCGGGACAGTCATGCAGACGCAATCTCCATAGACATACAGGCACACATATGCCTGGACCCCAGACACACCAGAGGGGATCCTAAGTCATCCCACTGCACTGTGGAGAAAGGTGAGGTCTGCGGAGGAGGCTGAGCACCACTCGGACAGAGTGCTCCTTTCTGGAAGAGTCTTGCGGGACAATTAGACACAATAAGAACAGTTTCGAGCGCAATCCCCATGCATGGCAGACCTACTACAGACTCTCTCTGGGGGGGGGGTTGAATATCATCCCACCCACAAGAGGATTTGGTTCTCCCAAGTGGTCTCCCAAGTGGGTGGAAAGCTGTGCTGCGCCCCCAGCCCATATTTTTTACTTTTTGAGACAGGGGCTTGCTGGGTTGCACAAACTGCCTCTGATCTCGGGCTTGTGGTCCTCCTGTCTCCGCCCCCCAAGCCACTAGGATTGCAGGCGTGCACCACCGCACCTGACTAGAAGTGTTTAATAAGTGTGTGCGAGCGTGTATGCATGGTTTTGTTTTGTTTTTGTTTTGATTTTTTTTTTTTTTGTTTCTTGGGGTTTTTGTTTTGTTTTG